>LBNU01037075.1:5720-16490 GCA_014162995.1 Artemisia annua | reverse complement strand
AGTGATAGCCCGGGTCTCATACTGAATAGGTCAAAGGTAAGTCAAAAGGTTCATATCAGATGGTCCATATAGATAATAAAAGGGTATCATAGCAGTGGCATAGGGAATCCTAAACAAGCAAAGGTTCGTATCAATGGTTCAAGGTTTACAAGTGTGAAAATGTTATAAAAACAGATTTGAAAAACTTAGCACTTCATTTTAAAACATGGTTATCATAACAGTATTTCCTTAAAAACATTTTTAGCAAAGGTTATCCAAACCTCCATTTAGAAATGGACATGTTGTCATATTTTCAGAAATTAGTTCAAATAGTTTTATCTCATTTTACCAAGTTATGTTTTCAAAAGAAAAGTTTTCAGACAAACATAATATCAATGAACCAAATATGTCAGATGTACCAAGGTCAGAAATCATAACAGCGGTAGGGAATGGAACATAGTAATGAGAAGGCAAAATAAAAGTTTGGCAAAGGTCTAAGTCATCAGGATACCAAAAGTTCATAATCAAGGGTTCACAATTTAAATAGTTCAAAGGTTCATAGCAAAGGTTCAATTCGAAAGTTATATCAATTCTTCATGTAAAAAAATCTTTTAATAGTGGCTTTCATAAAAGTGATCTTTAATAACGGTTTTCATAAAGATAGTCTTTAAAAGTAGTTATCATAAAAGTTAATAAAATTTCATATAAATGTGGTATCACATAGTGCTCATAAGCATTATTTTAAAATAGGCTTTTCTCAAAGCATTTTCATAAAATAATTACTAAAGGTTTTCACATCCAGTTATAATATTAAATGCACTTTTCAAGTTTCAAGGGTTCATGGACTAAATTCACAAAGGGTAATGAACAGACGATATCAAGTGTCATATCATTAGGGTTATAATGAACAAATATCCAATAGATCATAAATGAAGATATCAATAGCAGGGAATCATAGCAGAGGTAAAAAGGGTCATGTCAAGATAGTGAATCAAAGTCAAGGAGTCATATCAAGATTCATAACGGAGTTCAAGTCAAGGTTCAAATCAAGTAATTATAACATAGGGTTCATGACAAGGATCAGATCAAATGGGTCATATCAATTTTCAAGGTAAGCATAGCAAGGGTTCATATGTCACGGGTTCAAAATCAAGCTCAAATCAAGTCATATCAAGGTTCATAAATTAAAGGAAGCATAGCAGGTTTCAATATAGTATATATAACAGATCAATATTGGAAAGCCATCAAAAGAAGGCTCGGAGCAAACATAGCATAGTCAAACAAACAGTCAAAGAGAGGAAAGGAAGAATCATGAGAAACCTTTACTGAAAAGGTCAGAATATCTGTACCTTAATGCGTATGAAAAGAAAGCAAATGAATGAACGAACACAAGGAAACAACGTCACGCCTCTTCAAATGATCTACACGAAATAGGGATCACTTAATACTTATATGTTTATTTCATAAGTTATAAATGGTCTTTAATGATTTATACTTATAGTTTCTTATGAATTTTAAGACACATCAAATGAACTCCAGAGACTCTCCCAATTTTTCCTGAGGTTCCCACATAAGTTACTTAGTTACTCAAATTTTTGCAGATTTTATTAGTAAGCGTAAGTATCCTTTAAAAATTCACCTTTCCAGACCTACCCAGAAAAATAACTGCACAAACACCCAGAAAGTTTGCGTTTGTTTAGCCCATTTGTATTCTTCAGAAAAATCTATAAAAATTCCAGGAAGTCACACATATCCTATATTTAACCCCTGTAAAAGGATAGGCCTTAGCTCGTTATAGCTTGAAAATGAAAAATCAAAAACTGCTACTGATTTTCAGACCCGATTTACTCAGCTTTGACACTTAATCTTGTAAAAATCAAAAAGCTTATCTCCCGACCTCCAATCACCATGAAACTTATATTTCCAGAAACTAGACAAGTAGTACTTATGTTTTGACTCAAAAATCAAGCAAAGAAACATTGGTATCATCAAGATTTACCCCGTTCAAATCCGACCAAAATTCTGCACTGCAGAAACTAACATAAAATCACAACACAACCCTAATTGTTCGAACCAAAACACACCCTGACGCATCCATAATCTTCATTAATCATAAGGCCTATATAATAACATCATTATAACATGTTTCCATCATCTCACATAATCACCCAATAAGATTTTATCAAAAACCCTAATCCAAATTCATTATTTCTTGTGATGTCTTTTATGATTTTATGTGGTATTATCCATGATTTTATGTGATATCATAGCATACGTATACATATTCATATAGGTCGATTATAATTAGTTTTAGGTGGCAAGATAACATGTAAAAAGATGAAAAGGAAGGAAGAAGAGCAAAGGTGATACCACACATGATGAAATCGACCAAGAACAGGAAACTAGGGCTCCAAACCCCTCGACACACAAACCAAATCGAGCTAAAAACCTCCCAAACTTCGAATACTCTTCGCCAAAGCCTTTAGCACGATCCAATAACACTTCCTAGCCCTTTTTTTCATGTCAAAAATGATCACGGATTCCTTGAGGATTTTATGCCGCCACTTTGTGTTGTAGTTTAGTTTTTTTTTTTTGTTTGTTTGTTCGTAGAGTGTGTGAGAGGGAGAATAAAAACCGGTCCTCCCTTCTTTGGTGTGGATCGAAGTGGGCTAGAGGCCCTAGGACATGTTGGGCTAAGATTCATGGGTCAAGGGTTGAATTAAGGTGGGTTTTAGTTGACTTCACAAAAGGAAACGACCCAAAACAATAGTCTACGAAGCGTAAATAATTTCCTCGTATTTTATTTATGTCATACAATTATTTTGGAGTTCTAAAATATTCAAAGATTTCTAAAATGACGTTTCATTATGATTTTATGGACCTATGGTTAATTNGGGAAGGCCATTCTTTGTGGCGTCGGTGCAGCTCATCTCCCAAGGTCCGATGGGGTGCCCGTTAGCGTGCCAACGGTTGCTCCCAGCGATGCTGAGCTGTTGAAGAAGCTTGGGGATGCCAAAGATGCTGCAGGCCATAGTAGCAGCTCCCAGCTTAGGTGTACATCTAGTTTTTAGGCTTGTTTAGTGTTTTTTGCTTCTCCATATATGAATAGTTTTGTATGTATAAACGCGTAGTTTATAATAAGAAGAAGTTCATTTGTATATTTGCACTTATCTTTTTTGAATTGCATAAGGAATCGTACTGAAAAAAGAGATTATAGAATCTATAATCACTTATAATTGTATTTGAACTTGTTGTTCTTTGTTCATATTTTGTATGTGAAGATATTTGTACTTAGCTATATATCTTTGCATCAATATGTCTAAGAATCAAAAACATACTCAAAAGAAAATCATAATTGTGTATGAAGTTCATAAATTAAAGATCATAGTCGTGTATGAAATTTGTAACTTAGAAAAAATCACAATTGTATATGAAATTTTACAAGTGTATGCAGCGTACTGCGAATATTATTTTAAGGAATCAAGAGTTTTGGTTCCTAAGTTGTTAAACGCGCACAGTGTGCAATATTTGTGCATCCGTCGTGGGGTGCATAATGAACTTACGCCAACGTCTTGAGCGTAAGGTGTTTAACAAGGATGCGTGATCCAGTGTTGATGGGTTTGCAACCCTCTTACTCAACGAGTTATTTAGTAGGTTTACTCATCCTTTTACCATCATGGGTTTTATTAAATGCATGCACGCCATGTAGGCGAAAGGTAATGTAACCAACACATTGAAACATAAATATCATTTAAATAACAATGTAAAGAAAAATGTATCGCAGAGTTAGCTAGAAACCGCGAATTTAAATTAATACTTACAAGTTTTTGTAAAAAATAAAGAAAATTACTTGTCTAAGTAAAGAACAAGAACAGAAATACATGGATATTTATTGAGCACTTACTAAAGTGCGGAGGTGTCCATGTGTGGGGCCGTGGCCCTTCCTAAAGATAGCATCTCTTGAGATTGCAGATGTTCCATGTGCGTTGTAGCTCCTGGCCATCTTTGTCNTCGCAGAGTTAGCTAGAAACCGCGAATTTAAATTAATACTTACAAGTTTTTGTAAAAAATAAAGAAAATTACTTGTCTAAGTAAAGAACAAGAACAGAAATACATGGATATTTATTGAGCACTTACTAAAGTGCGGAGGTGTCCATGTGTGGGGCCGTGGCCCTTCCTAAAGATAGCATCTCTTGAGATTGCAGATGTTCCATGTGCGTTGTAGCTCCTGGCCATCTTTGTCACGCAGCCTGTATGCGCCTTTCCCTAGTGCTTCAATGACCTCATAGGGTCCTTCCCACTTTGGTCCAAGCTTTCCTGTATCTTCTGCGTGGCTTGCGTCGTTTGCGCGGTATACAAAGTCGCCTGGCCTGAATGAAGTGCTCCGTACTTTGGCGTCGTAGTATCCCTTCATCTTTGACTTGGCTTTTGCTTCATGTATAGCTGCGCGTTCGCGCCTTTCTTCCAATAGGTCCAGGTCTATACGCCTTTCATCTTCATTGTTTGCCACATTAACTTCCGCAGTACGAATTATTGGCATCCCAATTTCGGCTGGTATAACAGCTTCTGTCCCATAGACAAGAGAGAAAGGGGTGTCCCCATTACTGACTTTGATTGTGGTGCGATGCGCCCATAATACATGCCACAATTCATCCACCCATCTTCCTTTGTGGATATCTAGGCGCGCCTTAATTCCTTCTCCTAGGCTACGGTTTGCGCGTTCAACTAGCCCATTGGTTTGTGGGTGTTTGACTGACGCGAAGTGTTGTGTTATGTTTAGCTGTGCGCACCAATCTTTGAATCGGTTATCAGAGAATTGTTTTCCATTATCTGAGATGATCTCCGTAGGTAATCCAAAGCGGCATACTATGTTGTCCTAAACGAATCGTTTTACTTGATTACCTATTATCGTAGTCACTGCTTTTGCCTCAATCTACTTAGTGAAGTAATCTATTGCCACAAGAAGGAATTTCAATCCTCCTGCTGCAACAGGAAAGGGACCAGCAATGTCGATACCCCACTTGTAGAATGGCCATGGCGAAGTGATGGGTGTCAGCTCTTGCTG
Source organism: Artemisia annua (assembly GCA_014162995.1). Taxonomy (NCBI): domain Eukaryota; kingdom Viridiplantae; phylum Streptophyta; class Magnoliopsida; order Asterales; family Asteraceae; genus Artemisia; species Artemisia annua. The sequence goes on along the minus strand of LBNU01037075.1, from coordinate 11,446 downwards.
TGGTTGACGTGGGATAGGCCTGTGTACCTGGCAGTCGCTACACTTCCTTATCATATCCCGTGCATCACGGTGCATAGTGGGCCAATAGTATCCTGATCTCAAGGCTCGTGCTACAACAGACCGTGGTCCTGCGTGCATACTGCATGAACCGGCATGGATCTCTCGGAGTACGTAATCTGCCTGAAGAGGTCCAACGCACCTAAGCCATGGTTGTAAGAATGAGCGCCTGTATAAGACGCTATCTCTAAGTTCGAATCACTGCGCTGTGCGCCGTATCCTTCGAGCCTCCTTCTGTTCTTGGGGCAGTATGCCTTTACTTATGAATTCGATGATAGGGGTCATCCACGTAGGACCTTATTCCTCTATCACCGTAGATACATCTATTTCTGAGATGGATTTGTCTTTGAGAATTTCCACCAATACCTGTTTTGACAGGTGTGCGAAACTTGTAGAAGCAATCTTGCTCAGCGCATCTCTGCCTTTTTGTTTTCCCCTATTGGAACTTGTTTGATTGTAAACCTGTCAAATCCTTGAATTAATGATTTGGTCTTGTCGAGGTATTGGATCATATTATCCTCTTTAGCCACATATTCGCCTGACACATGGTTGGCTACTAGTCGAGAATCCACATTCGCCTCTAGGTTGCGTACGCCCATTCGTGTTGCAATACGCAGTCCAGCGATTAGGGCTTCATATTCTGCCTCGTTGTTCGTGGCTGTGAATTCAAAACATAGGGCGTAAGTGAATTCCATTCCTTCTGGGTTAGTGAGGATAAGGCTTGCGCCTGAGCCGTCTACACATGAGGATCCATCTGTGAATAGGATCCATGGTTCTTGCAGTTCTGCCTTGGGTTATGGAGCTATATCATCGGTGTTTGGTTTTTCAATGATGAAGTCTGCGAGGACCTGCCCTTTAATCGCAGTGCGTGGCCTATAAGAGATGTTATGCTCACCTAGCAATACACTCCACTTTTGCAATCGCCCAGATGCGTCAGGTTTGGAGATAACTTGCTTGATGGGTTGGTCTGTGATCACCACTATGGGATGCGCTTGGAAGTACATGCGCAGTCTTTTAGCTGCAAACACTAGTGCCAAGACCAATTTTTCCATTGGACTATAGTTAATCTCCGTTTTCTTAAGCGCTTTGCTCACGAAATATACTGGTGTTTGAACCGAATTTCTATCCGTCAGTAGCACTGCGCTAACTGCTCCATGAGTCGCGGATAAGTACATGATCAACTCCTCCCCTGGTCGAGGTGCGACTAGCTTGGGAAGCGCCGCTATATGCTGCATAAGCTGAATGAAAGCTTCTTCCGCTTCCGTGGTCCACCGAAAGTCTCCCTTTTTTGTACACTTCTTGAGTGTTTTAAAGAGTGGGAGTGATTTATCCGCTGACTTGGACAAGAATCTGTTTAAAACAGCTAGTTTCCCATTCAGGGGCTGGACTTCTTTCAGCGTGCGTGGCGAAGGAAGTAGGATGACGGCCTCTGTTTTCTCTGGGCATGGTTTAATGCCATCTGGTTCTATCAAGTATCCCAAGAACATGCCTTCTGTAGCGCCAAAAGTGCACTTCTTAGGATTTAACTTCATGTTGATCTTCCGTAGTGTTATGAATGTTTCTTCAATGTCGCGCACTACTTCGTCTTCAGTATGGCTTTTTATGACAAGGTCATCCACATAGACCTCTAGGTTGCGGCCCACTTGTTTTTCAAATGCGTTGTCTACCAAGCGCTGGTAAGTGGCGCCCGCATTTTTTAGGCCAAAAGGCATCTTCGTACAACAATAGACACCTTGGATCGTGTGGAAAGCTGTCTTTTCCTCATCTTCCTTAGCCATTTGGATTTGGTGGTGCCCTTTATATGCGTCCAAGAAACATTGAAAGGGGTATCCGCATAAAGATTCCACCTTCCAGTCTATCTCTGGTAATGGATAGTAGTCTTGTGGACATGCTTTGTTGAGATCAGCGAAGTCTACGCACATCCGCCAACTACCATCGCTCTTTTTGACCATCACTGGATTAGAAAGCCAGTCATGGTAGTAGACTTCTCTCATGATACCCGCGTCCACTAGCTTATGCACTTCCTCCAAAATGGCTTTTGTGTGCTCTAGAGCTTGGCCGCGCTTTTTCTGCCTCACTGGGGAATATCCTTGTCGGATTTGCAACTTGTGTTCTGAGATTGACCGTGGCACACCAGTCATGTGCTTTGGTTCCCATGCGAAGATATCCAGGTTTCTTTGCAGGAGTGCGCATACGGCTGCTTTGCCTTTATCAGACAGCGACCCCCCGAGCGATACTTGTTACTCTGGGTAATCGGGATGAATGGCTACTTTCAGGTTTGGTATTTTGGCTGCGCTCTGTTCTTGAGTGTGTGTTGTTTCACATGTAACCGTGTTACATTCTTCAGGTGGCACAGCGTTATTGTAGAGGGTGACAATGCCGCCTTCTACTGGGAATTTAAGCATCCCATGTGCTGTGGATGGTACCGCGCGCATGGCTGATATTCCCGATCTTCCAATAATGCCATTGTATGGCGAAGGAGACCTAATCACCATAAAGTTCATCCAAGCTGTTGTGGAGTGCTCCTTATTACCAACAGCGACTAGCAGTCGCAGCTGCCCCATGGGCCATATCTTCTCTCCTGTAAAGCCTGTCAATGACGTCGCGGCCGGGACTAACTGACTTTGTATCTCAGGTCGCAACCTCTTGAAACAATGTTCATACATTATATCTGCGGACGCCCCTCCATCAACGTACATGCGGTGGATATCGTGACCCCCCGCGCTTATCTTGATGGTGAGTGGTTCCGCCACTGCGTTGTCCGCAGTCAAAGTGGGGAAAGAAATTTCACTTCCGAAAGAAAATCTTTGGCTGACTTTTTGCCTAACCTTTCGCTGCCATGATTGTATCATGTAGATGGTGTCAGCCTTATCTTTAGGTGCTTCTTTCTTGGGTACAGTCTTTTGTCTGTCTTTCCCATCCTTGATGTTCTTCACTAAGTGGTCCATCCTGCCTTCCTTTACCAACTTATCAATTAGTTGGCGCAATTGGACGCACTCATTGGTTGTGTGGCCCTTCTGTCCGTGATATTCGCAGTACCCATTTCCTGTGCGCTGCGCTTCTGGGGTGCGCATTGGTGGGGGCTTAGGGAAGTTTGCGCCCTCTGTTGCGAATATCTCTCTCGGAGTTTTTGTTAATGGGGTGTACTTGTCGTTCCCCCGTCCGCCTCCTTCACTGCGATAGTTCTTATTACGGTTGCTGCTCTGGTCATTGGATTGTCTCTTGGACTGTTCCTGTGACCTATAGTTTGAGTAGTCTTTTCTGCTATCTGCGGCGGCAGCTTCTCCTTGGATGAAGGACCTCGTGCGCTTCATGAGTTCATCAAAGGTTTGGGGAACCTTATCGTTCAACTTCTTGATCAGTTCTGGGTTATTAATTCCATTCATAAACCCTGAGATTTTTAGTATCTCTGGACATGCCTTGACATCTATGCATTCGTCCTTGTAGCGCTCCATATAAGCGCTTGTGGATTCCCCTTGACGCTGTTTTACCCTAGCGAGTTCCACAGGGTTCTTGGCGCACTTCTTTCTTTGAGTAAAGTTCAAACGAAACGCCTTCCGCAACTCTTCAAAAACATCAATGCTTCTACGTGGAAGCTTACTGAACCAGTTTCGCGCATTCCCCACTAATGTAGAGTTAAACATATGACACCACACAGGTTCTGGCCAATTTTCGATTGTAGCTGCTGACTTGAAAATTTTTAGGTGGTCATCAGGATCACCTGTCCCATCATAAGTTTTAACATTAGTAGGCATACGCCTTCTCTTGTTTCTGAGAAATTACTGATGCGTTTTGTAAACGCATTAACCTTTTGGCGGCGCCAAGGACGAGACATGTCTTCATCTTCCTGGTCGCGGTATTTTCCCCTTGATTTCCAGTGTCCGGTTTCTTCATCCTCGCTGTCCGAGGAGTTACTTTGGGATGGACTTATACTTTTTCGGCCCTTGCGCCTACTATCGTCGGAATCTAAGCTTGATCTTCTGCGGCGCTTGCGCCGACTGTCATCGGAATCTGAGCTCGAAGGGCTTTCACTTGGGGAGTACCTTCGCCCAAGTCTATCATGGACTCTGTGCCTACCAAGCCTAGCATGGACATTGGTACGCCACCCATCGTTTTCGTGCTCCTCCAGATACTGTGAATCAGTTTCTTCATCATCCACCATCTTGCTTCTGATCCTGGTGAATACCGGGTGTCGGCGGTTACCCCTCTCGCGCTTCTTCTTTCGGTGGCGCGATAGAGATGCTTCATCATCTGGGTCAAAGTTGAGTCGGGATTGTATGCTCTGGTTTGACCTCTTTTTTGCTTCATCCCGCATGAGAGCGGCTAGGGTTTCTTAGTTTTGGGACACGAAATCGCTTGGCACTACCTCTGGCGCGACTCCAGTAAGTGTGCGGAGGTCTGTCTCCACGTCAGGGCCCTTGTTCCGAATAGGCGCATCTGGCGGCTCGGTAGGGTTCCCTTCTGGCATGGTTAGGGGAGTGCGCTGTAGATCTTCCACGCCAGTACTTGTCGCAGTGGCGTGAATAGTTCCCGTGAGGGGTCCTAGGCGCACTGGTTGTTCCAGATCTGAATCTGATCTTCGATTCCTAGGCGCATTGGTTGTTCCAATGGCCTGTTTAGGTGCTGCCTCACTTGGCTTGCTTTTTCCCATGCAAGCTACCATGGGGTTTCTTCGCCTGCGGAGTCCGCTGGCTCAAGTTTCCGAAATTTGTCATTCTAGAAGTTAGCAGAATTCTTAGTGTAAGGTCCCACAGATGGCGCCACTTGTTGATACAAAAGTTGGGCGTTCCTTGTCTTGAGTACCAATTCGATTGTAATACTTGAGACCTGCGTACTAAGAAAACAAAAAGACACCGTTAGGCTTATCGTGGGATTGTTTCCCACGATTATCCTCTGGCGTGAGAGTAAGTAATCGGTTTTAGGGTATTTAGAAGAGTTAGGGTTGTGATATCGTACCTTTCATGAGAGCCGAGATGCCCTATATATATACATACGAAACCTTATCGGTTTCGTGTTCCCCACTCTTCGGCGTGTCCGCCTATATCGGATATTTGATATATATCCCATAAATAAGAGATATCCAATATCCAAATTATAAATAACTTTGGGTTTGGACACCGTGAACCCAAACCATTGCCACAGTAGCCCACACGTTGTGGGCTTAAATGCTAGTGACGTCCAATAGTCGGGTTCGTGAACTGAATATAGACTATATGTCATCAATGCTATTTATAGATTTGTTCATTTAAAGCCGTGGGAAAAGATAGACATGTGTAACACACTATTGTTAGGATTACACCGTAATAAATATACACTTGCCGTGAATAAGCAAACTTACTAATCTTTTATATAATAAAACAAAACCCCTATTGGGAATTTTTCATTTCAAAGAAATTGGAACCATACCTTATTTAGTAATAATTTTATTTTAAAAAAAAAGATTATTTAAAAAAAAGATTATTTTCTTATTAAGTAACATTTTATATTTATCTATAACACAAGTAGAAGATAAATACAAAAAATATAGATAAGATATTAAAAAAAAAAAGATTATTTTTTTATTAGGTAACATTTTATATTTATCCACAGCACAAGTACAGTAGAAGATAAATACAAAAAATATAGATAAGATGCAATTAACAATAGGATTAAAATTTTTAAATAATTAT
>LBNU01037073.1:0-22576 GCA_014162995.1 Artemisia annua | reverse complement strand
GTTACTAAATCATTATCTAGACATTTTTTTTTTTTTTTTTTTTTTTTTTTGGGTAACCATGGTTTCCAACTTTTTTGGCTTACTAATCCACGGGGTTTGAACCCACCGCCACACAAACTCAAACTAGGTAAAGCCCTTATACTGCTAAATAGTATGTTGCAGTGGTATTTTAGGTGTCTGTTAAGCCATACTTGACTGGTGTTCGGATTGTAATCCTTTGATGCAAAAAATTAGTAATCGTGGGTTGTGTTTTTAACGAGCTTCAGTGTTTATCGTTTTCTAGCTGAGGTTGTTATACTAACATTTTTGCGACCATTAACACTTTACAGAAAGAGAGAAAGTTATGTTGTAGATTTCCTATGAAACTGAGATGACGTGTATACAACTGTGGTGAGATATATGTTTTAGTCTTTGCCTAATATAGCAACCTCAGTTTTAGGTTGAGTTTTAAAAAAGCTCAAAACCCCATTTTTTATTCGAGTTGAAGTTTTTATACATGCAAGACGCAACTGATACACCATTACCCTGCCCTATAGAAGTCGTTACAAATAGAAAATGCTTTAACCCATCAAAAAGTTAGTTTCTTTTTTAGTTTGCCCCAAATAATTTTCTCAATTTTACAAATGACCAAAAAAACAAAAACAAACAAACAAACAAAAAAAGAAAGAAAAAAAATCTATGGAAAACTCCATTAACTTGGTGTCTTTATTTGAGCTTTTAGCTCATAAATTAAAAAAGAACTTGTGTTGGAGATGCTTTTAGTTCATATCTTAATTTTTTACATCGAAAAGAAAGGATTATCTCCGTGCATGGTTCACATAAGTCCTTGGCAGGTAGATCGTTAGCTGTTTTTGGTTTGCACTTTTTGGTTAGCTTGTACTTCTATCTCATAAGTACTTAAAAAGCTGGATGGTTAGTTGTTAGTGTACTTCACTTGTACTACATCTGTGTATATAGCTCTCAGTGTGTGATACATTAGACAATTAGAGTTGAATGAAACCATCTGAAAGTTCCTTACGTGAAGAGAATTTGGTATCATTGAACTAAACGGCGCATAAGGCCTCTTTCATTGTTTAAAAATTATCGGATGCAGATTCTATACAAGTTTCCAAGGCCTCCATGGGATGTATATTTTCGCCGTCAGGCTCAAAGCACTCTAGTGATCTTCGAGGTACCAATTACAAACTATATTTAGAATATATATCTATCTTGTTCTCTTGGAAGTACAAAATTTCTAATTATTTGAAAATGGCCGTTCGTTTTCAAAATATGCCAGTTGTTGCATGTTTAGACTCTCTTAGGAGCGATTAATTAGTTCACTAAAAGATGTAAACATCTTTGCAACTGTGTTTCTTTTCTCATTTATATGAATGAGCTTTCAAAATTTGGTTTGAACAACGTATTATATTTGTGTTTTTCTTATATTTTTCATAAATGTTTGACAGATTATGTACCTTCACAGTTTATACTTAATTGTTTTAAGACTCTGGGATGCCACTTGGAAAAATATTCTTATAGCTTCCCATTTTTTTTAGGGAAAAATCTTTAATAATGTACCATACTTGTCACAAAAATTACTTTTGTGTAGCGAACAAAAAAAATAGCTTTTTGATGTACTATTGACATTTTTGCCCCTCAAATTATTAAAAATCTAAGGGCAAAAATGTCACGAAAATACATCAAAAAGGACAAAAAGTCGAGTATAAGGGGTAGAAAGACTAATTTTTTTGTTCGCTACACGAAAGTAATTTTTGTGACAAGTATGGTACATTATTAAAGATTATTCCCTTTTTTTTAGCTGAATCCAACAATTCTGTGTACAACAATGAATTAACACATGTATAAACAGTTGGCAGCGATAAAAAAAATTGTGAAACTCAAAACTGAGTAGAATACTAATGCAATGGTTTATCATTTATAAAATATTGTGTTCGAATTCTGATTACAAAATACATTATACTATGTTTGTCTACCAAGTCAACACCATTTAGCGTTGGTGCATTCTGCTATAAACAATGAATGCCAGATAAGAAGGGTATCGAATAATAAGGAAAAAAGTAAGAACTAGAATAGGAATAGCCCAATGCGGGGAAAGCATTTCACCCATATAAATTTAGATAGTGGATTTCTAGCTGTTGTGATTTTTCAGATTCATGGAAATGATATCAACACACAGGTAAATCTGGTGGTGGTTGCTCCAATTTCTGGCCTTCCCCAGGTCCATCCTCTACGACAAACACCGTGGCCAGACCCCACCCGATGTGAACGTCCAAGTGGCAGTGCATAATCCAGGTCCCTGAGAAAATGAAGGATAAAGTGAACAGCATTCTTATTGGTAAAGGTGGCAAATTTGACCCATTTACTCTTTGAATGGGTCAAATGGGTTAATTTGCATTCATTCAGTTTTACTACATCATTTTATCCAAATGTTAAAAGATTTTGTAAAAAGTATTTTTTTTCTAGGTAAAAGTGTTTGGTCAGCACAATCGACCAGAGCCATTTAGACTCGGATTTTTTTTGTTTTATAATCCATTGTGACCTGCTACTTAAACTGCTTGACTCACTTCAATTTTTTACCTGGATTATCAGCAACGAATCTAATGACAGCCCATCCTTTGACAGGTAAGCTAACTGTATTTCTGAGAGGTGGATCTACGAGGTTGAATTTAGATGTGTCTGTTTTTGGGTTAAAGTTTCCAAATCCTTCTGCAAGTATATAGAAATCATATCCATGAAGATGGATCGGGTGGTTCTCAGCAGTGAAGATACTTGTTCCTTGCAACACTATCTGCACCTTTGATCCATATTTCAACTTATAGACCTTGGTTCCACGAATAGGCTGCCATAAAGAACGGCTTACGTTACCAATATAGTCGAAGGCCACTGGAGGTTTTGCCGGGAAGTCAGTGGTGAAAACACCAGGTATCCCTTGGTAATATGCTTGAAGTATCGAAATATTGGATGGGAGTACAAATGAGACATTGTTCATGCTAGCAGTGAATCGAGTCCCGTTGGGTGCCTGACAGTTTCTGGGCCGGGTTTTTGGTGGGCATTGGTTGATTCCAAGACCCGCTGTTATAAACAGGTTGTGATCTATTTCTGTGGGAACAAGGGCTTTTTCAAGGCTTCTGAAGCTGGTAGTGAAAGCAGTGGCAGTTGCAGTGTCGTTATATGCAGGTAGAGACGGCATAATGGGCTTTGAAGTAGCATTTTTGGCGGTTTTATACTCCAAGATAGCGGTGGTGGTTGTATTGTCAAATGGAGCACCTTGTGCGCTAGCATAAGCCCGTGCAGCAATGTAGTATCTGGCTGCTGGCTGGTCAGCCTTGATGAGTACATCAGTCGTTTGACCCGGTCCAAGCATGAGGACTTTGGTTGTAAATGGTTTTACGTATGAAGCATCAGCTCCGACCACAGTAAGTTTATGGTTGGCGATGGTGACAAAAAGTTGTTGATTTAAGGCTGAATTGATAACTCGAAGGAGGTTTGTCTCTCCTGATTCAACTGGTATGATTACCGTATCTACATTTTTGAAGTAGCAAATTATTTTTCTGACAAAATTACCAAAGTATTTAACACATAAATTATTATTATTATTTTTAAAGTATTACCTTTGCTGGAACATTTGTATAGATCACCGGGTTGACCATTGATGGTATATGCATCAGAAACATTTGGAGTTCCTCCTGTTCTTGTGGCTTCCCTTACAACATCTATGGGGTTTATATCCCACCATTCACCTGATCATTATCATCATATATCATCAGGTATCTTAAATTTTAAATTTAGCAGCATGTACAATTTTTACATGAATAAATTATATACCAAGAGCGACGACTGCTTCACGTTTTGGCTTAGGAAATGGGTAGGAATATCCTTCTTTTGGGTGAATAATAATAGGACCATAAACAGTGGCTCTAAGCCATGAACTATGTGCATGCCACCATAGTGTTCCTTCTTGTCCTGAAATTGTAAACCTGTAGGTGTAACTCCCTCCTGGTCTAATTGGACATTGCGTAATGAACTCTGGTCCATCTGCCCATGCTGTTGTCATTTGCCTAACACCATGCCTATTAAATTTTTATAAACACAAATAAATAATGGTAATGAGAATGACATCTATAATATTCTAATNCTACCAAGTCAACACCATTTAGCGTTGGTGCATTCTGCTATAAACAATGAATGCCAGATAAGAAGGGTATCGAATAATAAGGAAAAAAGTAAGAACTAGAATAGGAATAGCCCAATGCGGGGAAAGCATTTCACCCATATAAATTTAGATAGTGGATTTCTAGCTGTTGTGATTTTTCAGATTCATGGAAATGATATCAACACACAGGTAAATCTGGTGGTGGTTGCTCCAATTTCTGGCCTTCCCCAGGTCCATCCTCTACGACAAACACCGTGGCCAGACCCCACCCGATGTGAACGTCCAAGTGGCAGTGCATAATCCAGGTCCCTGAGAAAATGAAGGATAAAGTGAACAGCATTCTTATTGGTAAAGGTGGCAAATTTGACCCATTTACTCTTTGAATGGGTCAAATGGGTTAATTTGCATTCATTCAGTTTTACTACATCATTTTATCCAAGTGTTAAAAGATTTTGTAAAAAGTATTTTTTTTCTAGGTAAAAGTGTTTGGCAGCACAATCGACCAGAGCCATTTAGACTCGGATTTTTTTTGTTTTATAATCCATTGTGACCTGCTACTTAAACTGCTTGACTCACTTCAATTTTTTACCTGGATTATCAGCAACGAATCTAATGACAGCCCATCCTTTGACAGGTAAGCTAACTGTATTTCTGAGAGGCGGATCTACGAGGTTGAATTTAGATGTGTCTGTTTTTGGGTTAAAGTTTCCAAATCCTTCTGCAAGTATATAGAAATCATATCCATGAAGATGGATCGGGTGGTTCTCAGCAGTGAAGATACTTGTTCCTTGCAACACTATCTGCACCTTTGATCCATATTTCAACTTATAGACCTTGGTTCCACGAATAGGCTGCCATAAAGAACGGCTTACGTTACCAGTATAATCGAAGGCCACTGGAGGTTTTGCCGGGAAGTCAGTGGTGAAAACACCAGGTATCCCTTGGTAATATGCTTGAAGTATGGAAATATTGGATGGGAGTACAAATGAGACATTGTTCATGCTAGCAGTGAATCGAGTCCCGTTGGGTGCCTGACAGTTTCTGGGCCGGGTTTTTGGTGGGCATTGGTTGATTCCAAGACCCGCTGTTATAAACAGGTTGTGATCTATTTCTGTGGGAACAAGGGCTTTTTCAAGGCTTCTGAAGCTGGTAGTGAAAGCAGTGGCAGTTGCAGTGTCGTTATATGCAGGTAGAGACGGCATAATGGGCTTTGAAGTAGCATTTTTGGCGGTTTTATACTCCAAGATAGCGGTGGTGGTTGTATTGTCAAATGGAGCACCTTGTGCGCTAGCATAAGCCCGTGCAGCAATGTAGTATCTGGCTGCTGGCTGGTCAGCCTTGATGAGTACATCAGTCGTTTGACCCGGTCCAAGCATGAGGACTTTGGTTGTAAATGGTTTTACGTATGAAGCATCAGCTCCGACCACAGTAAGTTTATGGTTGGCGATGGTGACAAAAAGTTGTTGATTTAAGGCTGAATTGATAACTCGAAGGAGGTTTGTCTCTCCTGATTCAACTGGTATGATTACCGTATCTACATTTTTAAAGTAGCAATTATTTTTCAGACAAAATTACCAAAGTATTTAACACATAAATTATTATTATTATTTTAAAGTATTACCTTTGCTGGAACATTTGTATAGATCACCGGGTTGACCATTGATGGTATATGCATCAGAAACATTTGGAGTTCCTCCTGTTCTTGTGGCTTCCCTTACAACATCTATGGGGTTTATATCCCACCATTCACCTGATCATTATCATCATATATCATCAGGTATCTTAAATTTTAAATTTAGCAGCATGTACAATTTTTACATGAATAAATTATATACCAAGAGCGACGACTGCTTCACGTTTTGGCTTAGGAAATGGGTAGGAATATCCTTCTTTTGGGTGAATAATAATAGGACCATAAACAGTGGCTCTAAGCCATGAACTATGTGCATGCCACCATAGTGTTCCTTCTTGTCCTGAAATTGTAAACCTGTAGGTGTAACTCCCTCCTGGTCTAATTGGACATTGCGTAATGAACTCTGGTCCATCTGCCCATGCTGTTGTCATTTGCCTAACACCATGCCTATTAAATTTTTATAAACACAAATAAATAATGGTAATGAGAATGACATCTATAATATTCTAATAGATCTTTTAATAAATAATATTCATACAGCTATACCAGTGGATAGTGACATTATATCTAGCTTTGTTTGTAACATGTATCACTAATGTGTCGCCATTGTTTACTTCCAAGGTTGGACCTGGGAACTGTCCATTGACAGTTATAGAATTATGGGTTTTGCATAGCCTTTTAACTTTTGTTGCTTCAACCTGTTAAGATGAATAGCTAGCATTAATAAAACAATATTTATAAAATAAATAAATAACATATCAAAAACATAATATGGATAGAAGTCATACGACGAACTCATGGTTGTGAATCTTTGCATTTGTTAAAGAGACCAAACTCGAAAAGAGAAGTAACAAGCTCAGTAGGAAGAATGAGCAGAATGTGTCACTAGCAATGCTGCTGAATACACGTCCCATTGTCAACTGGTATGAGTGTGTTTTGCTAGCTAGATGACTTATGAAATTATGAGAAACAAGTGGTTCTTATATAGTGTAAATAAATGGAGTGGTTTGAGTTTGGCAAAGTAGGTTTTGGTCCATGGTCAGCTTACAAAACACAGTGAACCCAAGTTGGTGCACCCTACATCACAATGTGGTCAATTTTCATGAATGCTTGCTTCTTAATTCAACTCTGCTATGTCAACAGATTACCATCATCATGATTTTGTTTAACAAAAAACTTACCAAAGGATTGTATTCTACATTGCTCCTGTTACTAGTTTAGTTAAGTTTCGTATATTTTATTGATGTGCTTCTTGTGAATTTACGTGAGATTTCAAGTGTCCCACTAAAACAATAATCTTTTTGCATCATGTCATATACATTCCAATTGGACAATCCTTTATTAAAAAGATATATTGTATGATCCTAATCACTTTTTCGACTTGTTGAATTGAACAAAAATTTCAGGCTGAGCAGATCTTGATGTTCAGTAGTAATTAGTTTGTTAAAACTGAGCAATATTGAGTGAATTTAACCTTAACAAGTTTAGTGATGTGAATTTAACTAACTGATGTGTTGACATCAAGATCAAATATAATAATTTATATACCTAGGAATACAGTCACCATTACCTCCGCCAACTTTTTGAAGTTATTTGATCCCATCACACTTTAATACTTTATGATAAAATATGATCTGGACAACAAATCTTATGAATAATAATAATTTACTCTCAATTTCAAAAAAGTCTCTGAAAATTGTTTCTGTTCATAATAAAGAACATGCTAATATATTATCGGTTTTTATCATGTCATGGACCTAAACTATATGATAAATTCTGTGTTGCTTTAAGTTGATGAACTTTCTACTCGTGCAAAATTTGTCAATACATAACTGAATATGCAAGTACAAATGTACAGTGTTTAGTCAAATACTATATCAAGGGCAAATTATTAAAAAAAGTATTATACTTGCCACTGTTTCATCTTCTGGGTAGCGAACTATTTTTTTTCATTTTGAGGGTAATTTTCTTTCAAATTCATCATCTTTAGGGTAATATGTGACATTTTTGCCCTTTGGGAAAAAAAATTTGTATTAGCTACGAGGGGCAAAAATGTCCAAAAATTTCGCAAAATACCCTAAAGATGATAAATTTGAAAAAAAATTACCCTCAAAATGAAAAAAAATAGTTCGCTACCCAGAAGATGAAACAGTGTCAAGTATAATATTTTTTTTTTTTAATAATTTGCCCTAACTATCAATAGAAACAAGTGAAGAAATCTTCTTAATCAATGGCATTCCTTCTTAACATGTGGCATCTCTTTTATTTAGTAAGCACATATATTCACATTTTATTTACTTTTAGACATATACTCAGGTTGTGAACCAAATACCATCTGAATTATTTTCATAATAAAAATTTAGAGTGGCAAAACCAAAGTCATCCTTAGGTGAGATGTTGTTGGATTGGTTGTTAAATAACAAATTAGTTAGAATGACAAAGAAAGTTTAATTATTATGTCTTATCCCCCTTGTTTGGTGGCTTGTCCATCCAAAGTTGGATCCTTTCCTCTACTTTTGTTCTGGTCTAATTATTATGATAGCAAAAGTCTTTCTGCTTTTTTATTAATTTACCCCTCAAAACTAGCACACTACCATTCATTCTGAACCAAAAATCTATGATGGACCCTATTCATGTTACAAGTTTAAAAAGTCATCGACATGCCATGGTATCTTTCTCTAATATATTTTTTTTTAACTTCATATAACATTTACGAATAAATAACGCAAATTTTTTAATTTTGTATATCAGTATATCACTCAAGTTTCTTTGCACTCCAAAAACTTTGTTGCATTTTATCATTTGATCATACTCTGATGTCGAAGTTAGGGCAGTTGCGAGAGAGAATTATGGGTTTCTAAGGATTTTAAGAATACATCTTTTCGAAATTACAAGTCTGAAATCGTTATGCAGCAACATTTGAGCTGGAATTGGCTAAAACATAAGCAAAATGGTGCTTGGGTCATTGAGAGACATATTCTGTTGGGACACGCTAACTAATAATGTTGTCAACCTATCATTCAGGATATGATTTATTATATTATATTGCACAAACATTGGAATCATACTTGTTCTATGCATGGTATGAATATGTATTTTACTACTGTTACTATAAAAGTTAGTTGCTATAATTAGCACTTTAACCTGCATAACTTGTGTGTTTAATCAATTTAATGTTAAACAAGATTCCATGCTTACTATAGGTTTAGCATTTTTAATATTTACATAATTATATCCAAATACAATAGTATACACGTACTGTTTGAAGCTTAAAGTTGTACATATGCAAACAAATAAGTTATAAACTTATAGTTGTTAGTGGTGTTTTAGTTCATGAGTTGGACTCGAGATTACCAGGTTAAGTATCCATACCCAAACTAAATTGGCAAGACAATTGTCTTTATTACATAGTAAGCTATTAGCAATCATCAGCATACATTGCATAGTTCCTAGTTTGTTCAGAGTCCAGATAAAACCATCATATCGAAGGTATACATGCACTGCATTGCATACTAAAGCGTGTGCATATTTAAGAGGGGAATATCAGTTGTAAGGTTAGAGTGCACTCGTAATTATGAAAGAAAGAAAAATGAATATACCTAAAATCCAAATACTCGTCTGCTACGATGTTATCAGTTGTGACGAAGTTTACCATCATTTTGTTATGGATGATGAAAAATGCAGTTAGTTCCCATTTGGTTTCACGTAAATTGGTACATTCTTTAGTAGTTTAGTTAGCATTTGCATCCATATTTCATGCTAAAATGTAAATAAAATAAAATAAAATAAAATAATTGGTAATGACTATGCCTAAAGTAGATGTGAAATCATATATCAAGATTTTAGTTTTTGTTAAACTGATTTGAGTATGTTCTTGCAAACAAGCATGCTCGTGAAAGAAAAAGGAAATGAGTTATATCATTACTAAGTGACTAAGAAAAAGCAATGTCATCATATATATTCTTGAGTACCTTAAATTTAGGTTAATTAGAGTTTTTTATCTTAGGTTAAACTTTATCGGTCTTAGTTTAGAAGCTTTGATCATAAAACCTAAGCAAAGCCGAGGAAATGCATAGAAATGGTTTTAAACAAACAATTGATTTAAAACAAAATCATTATTTGCGTACATGTTACAATGAGATTTGAATCCATGATCTATAGAAATCTAACGGTCGACCAAAAATTAATACAGTAAATGTCTAGGTATTTAGGTATAAGTTAGATGGAATAAAGTAAAGTAAAATTTTGAAGTCAATAGTGAATTTTAAGTTGTAATCAGTGTGATTTTATTTTTTTATTTTTTTTTTCACATTATCAAGTTGTGTGCTAATTGATAATTGGCAAAAAACGTACAACTTAACATGTACTCATCATTGTGAGTTTTCATTTTTTTTCTTTCGGTGCATGAATTTTGTCCATATCTTAGCAAAGTTATAGTGTAGGTCACTGGAATATAATGATCTCATGAAGAAAAAGAAAAAATCCTTCAATGTTTGTTTATTACACCGAACTAAATTATAGAACGGGAAAAATTAACAATACTAATGAACACTTGACACATTTATGGGGTACTCACGTATCATTTTTCAAACGGTTTTTACGATGTGTATTTACTTGAACCAAGGTCGACTTAATCCTTTAATTAGTCGTTTCTTGGCACCCTCTCTTCTAATTACCTCTATGCCCAGTTTAATAGTGGAAATTTTGAGGTGTTTATCTTGAATTTAAAGCATTTTAGGTTATAGAAACAAGTGAGGTTAATAAGATTAAAAAAGACAACAATAATAAAAGAAGCGAACAAAAGATGAAAATCCACCCGAATTGAACCAACCTGTATTCAAACAATGCGATGTCTTTCTCTTTTTTGTTTTGATTTTTTTTAGAGAAGAAGTGAGAAATGTGGTGGCTAGGATTTCGCCGGAAGCTAGCAAGGACACTGGTGACTGTCTTCTGACTATAGTTTGGAAAAGGTTATATTAACTTAAGCAATGTTGATGGCTGCTCAAAATAGGTGATTATAATTGATGCAAATATTATTGTCTCAGTAAAACTTAAATATAAATATCTTGAGAGCCACCATGATTCTGATTATGATTATGAGAAGCTCTCATTGTCATGCAAAAATATTTCATTCAAACCGATATGAATTTATTTTTTGTAAATATGTATACTTAAACACTCTGCTGCAATGTGATGGTTAATAATTCCTTTTACAAATGAAATGTCAATTAGATATTTACTGTAATTAAATGTCAATTAAGGGAAGACACTTTTCGTTTGACATTCTTTAAGATTTTGTGTCTATTCAAGATTTTTTTCAGAAAAGCTTAGTGGAAGTTTATATCATAGTTGTTTAACTACAATAATGTATTTTCTTTTTTCACGTAAATGTTTGGAATAGAATGCACGCACGACATTCACCTTTTTTTCCTCGTTTCAAATTTGTTAAAGTGGTTACGAAAAGGCACTTCAAAAGAATTAGGTGATGAATGAACATTTGAAATGACAGAAAATAAATATACAACATATATCTTGGTTTTAATTGAAATATGGAGCAGCTGGGGATTTTGAAAGGTGTCACTTGTCCATTGCTTAATGTTTAAACAAACCTATATTTTTTATTTATTTTTCTGTCTGGTCTAACGTATATGAGTAATATCCAACAAATTTTATCTTTTAGATTTATGTTCTCCGGTGGTATTAGTCTGCCACCACAAATGCTCAGTTGACCGGTCAAATAGGGTCTCTTGCAGAAAATGGTCTGGTTCAATCCCAACTCCTGACTAATTAATTAGGTCAATGAGAACAGGTGATCATTGCCTGAGACCGGGTCCTTAGGAAAAGGGTCCGGTTGGCATCAAAAGATGCATGAGATCGGGGTGTTCTCACAAATTTATGTTAGAAGTAATTGGTATATATGCATTTATATTGTCTAAAATTTAACCCAAGAAATGAAAAATCATTTTTTTGAGGCATTGGGATTACTTCGCAAGCTTTCCGATCACATGTAAATTAATCGAAATTTTGTCAAAAGTTTATGGGTCACGATAGCTTATTTGATTAAAAACGAACCAATTTGACCATTGTCTTTGGGATTTATATTTGAGATGATAAATACAAAACAATAAGTGAAGAATGAAGACAATGCAAAACATGAGGGACTTAGAAGACAGAGAAGATTTTACTTATTAGTCCTTTGTAAACTTAATTCTCTAGTATATAAAGAGATACAAGTTATTAGGTTTTATGGTGTGTCAAGATGTAAAACACCGGATATGTATGTGTGTGTGTGTAACCTAGGCGTAGGGTATGGGAAAAATGCCTATGGTTAGTTTGTGTTTACTGTTTAGCCTCAAGAATCTTATGATTCCTGTTACTGTTGAGTAACCGTACTACACTTGATCAAGTAGTAATTGGGGTTATTAGTTGTGTTTGTAATTGTATGTTATAGTGAAGATGATAATGACGAGAAACCTTGATACAATAAAATTGTTGTTCTATTTATTCCGCTGCATATTGTCATTGTTATTGTTGTCCCTAGTGCTCTAAACGATCTTAGAAGATATATCAATCTCCACAATTGTCAAACGTTCCTTAAACGACATCATTTTTTTTGGTGCAAAAGGGGAATTTATATTAAACTTCCAAACATATGTACATCATAAGGATAGAAGTTACAAAAGACTTGGACATCCCCCAAATCTTATACAAACACAAAGATACTCCTAAGTCCTAACCACTAAACAACAGATATCGGACAAGACTAACGACAGCAAACAAATTTATTGAAATTTACTTCTGTTATCCACATTGCCAAACACCCCTTTATCCCAGCATACTCTTGCATCAGACTAACAATACCTCCATATAAACCATCTCAGCCAGCCATGAACCATTATAAGACCATTTATCTAACTCATTCAACCTTCCCCTTACTACCTCAGACTAAGGAACAATTTTAAGCTTTACACCCCATTCCTCAGCCACATCTCTCACCTGGACTGAGTTTTTAACCTTAATGCTAAGTAACTGCAGCTTTACATTGTCCTCAATTTCTTTGATAACTACTGCACACATTTCTTTTCAGTGGTGAATAATCTAGCATTTCTTTCTCTCCAAATATGGTATACACATGTTGAAAGAACCATTTTCCTAACTACACTTCTGATGTTGTTGTTGCAAGGCAATTCGGAAAGTTTATCAATAACATTCCTCCAATCATCATCAATATTTTGCACTCTTTCTCCTCTTCATCATCTTCCATATTTCACTTGTAAACTCACACTTGAAAAACAAATGGTTGTGTGAGTCATTACCCTTAGAACACAATGAACACAGTAAGTTAGCATTAGAGTTCCATTTCAACATTCTGTCTTGAGTTTGTAACCTTTCCTTTATAGCCAACCATAGAATGAATGAATGTCTTGGAATACCTTGTGAGTACCACACCAATTTATCCCATTTCACTGTTTGGCCCTGATTTCTCATGTCACCCCAAGCAGTCTTCACACTAAATTTAACCAAATCACCATTATTTCTTTTCCATAACACCTTATCAGCCCTATCTTCAATCAGAGTAGGAGATATAACTGATACAAGGTCAGGAAATGATAGAACCCACCCGTTTTGCCACTGCCATACACCATTTTCAATCATATCAGCTACAATCATATTATCATTGAGTCTGACAGCATTTCTAGCATTTTTAGGGATCATATCACACAATCTTTCATTATTGCCCCAATTATCATACCATAAGGATGTATCTTTCCCATTACCAAGACTGCTCACCACATGTGATCTAATTCTGTTAGTATGCAACCAGGATTGTGTGGAAAGATATGGGTGGCAGTGGTAATAAAGTGTTGTGGAAAGATGTAGTTTGGTTTCCTCAAAGTATCCCAAGACACTCTTTTGTTTTATGGATGGCAGTTCAATGCAGATTAATGACACAAGATAGATTGGCAATCTGGAAACCTAATGAAGATATGAAATGTATGTTCTGTAAGGGTACTAAAGATTCACATGAGCACCTATTTTTCTTGTGTAAGTATACTAACAGAGTGTGGAATGAGATGCAAAAGATGATTGGTATGAACTGCACAAGTAACTGGCAAGAAATTATTGATAAGTTCTCCATGATGAAAGCTACAAGAAATATTTGGAGTATTATGAGAAGGTTGGTATTGGGTGCAACTGTATATTATGTCTGGCAAGAAAGGAATTCAAGAATCTTCATGAATTGTGAGAGAAATGTTGATGCATTGTTGCAGACCATAACAGACAATATCAAATGGAGAATAATGAGTTTCATTGTGAAAGATACTGATCATGTCAAGGAAGTGGAAGCAAAATGGAAAGTGAAGTTTAAAAAGATTGAGAGGAATGCAAGTCATGAATAAAAAGTCTGTATAATACATAGTATGGTTATTTCATGTTGAATTAGGAACATAGAATGCTTGTGTGTTTAGTCAAGTTAATTTGCTTCCAGGTTTCTATTATAGCAAGCATGGGTATGTCCATTACTATGCATGAAACCTTTGTACACTTTTGTGATTAATAATAATTCACCTTTTTCACAAAAAAAATGTGATCTAATTCTGTCTCTTAATCCCATAAGAACCACCCAAATCCAGCTATCAGTCTTCTCAATATCAATTTCCCACAAACTTTTACCTCTTAGCTTAACCACATGAACCCATTTTACCCATAAGGATTCTTTTTTAGTAGCTATGTTCCACAATTGCTTCATCAAAAGAACTTCATTCCACCAACTTAAAGGTTTTAGCCCAAGACCACCCTCATTTTTTGGAGTACAAACATTTTTCCAAGCTACTTTAGCTTTCCCTTGCACAGATTCACCTTGACACCATAGGAAAGCTTTTAGCACTCTATCAATATCCTTAACAGTAGCTTTAGGAATGAGAAACACTGAAGCCCAATAAACTTGCATTGAAGATAATACAGATGCAATTAATTGCAATATTCCAGCAAAAGACAGAAACTTATTTTTCCAATCTTTTACCTTTGTTCTCACTTTCTCCACCAATTCATTGCATTCATTAATACCTAGTCTCTTAGTAATAAGAGGCACACCTAAGTATTTCATAGGCAAAGTACCTATTTTGAATGGGACAATTTCCAGAATTCTCTGCTTCTCCATATTATTAAGGTTTCCAAAAAAAAATGGTGCTCTTACTCATATTAGGAATCAATCCAGAACATTTACTAAACTCAGTTAAAGTATCTTTAATGACTTTAACTGACTTAGTACTTCCATGACTGAGGACAAGCAAGTCATCTGCAAAGCATAAATGAGTTATCTTTAATTCCTTGCAACCCACATGAAACTTGAACCCTGGACTACTCTGCACATTCCTTGCCATCATCAATGTTAGAACTTCCATTACCAAAGTAAAGAGGTATGGAGAGATTGGATCTCCTTGCCTCAGTCCTCTACCACCTTTGAAGTATCCATATCTCTCACCAACGACATCCTTTTTGCTTTCCAATCGGCGAGCAGTTTTTATACTTCTCGACCACAAGAACCGATTTGGTCTTAACATCATCATACTTATGTTATCATAAATTTATAACACAAAAAGCTATGATATTGAATTAATTCGTTTTGTTTCTGTTGGTTGATTAAATGTTACTACCTACCAACTAATGTTTATAACAAAGAGATTTGATGATTGTACGTGAGAAGACAAACATACATAATAAACATCGAACAAAGAAAGAATTTGAGAGGCGTGAAGATTTCCTTGGGATGTTGAAAGGATTCCTCAATAATAGTAAAATGGTTTGAATATTAACAAAAAATGGTGAATCTTTTAGAGTTTTATACTAATACTTATGCTCATTTTACGATAACATAAGAACTTACAGATTATTGTTATACTCCCTCCGTCCCAAATTATAAGTCCACTTTTAATTTACACAAAGTTTAAGAAATTCTCACTAACTACACTATTCACCAATCAAATTTCTTCTTTCTCCACTAAAATGAATTTTGATTGGTTTAAATGGAAAAGTGGACAAAGATTTTGGGACAACCAAAAATATAAAAATGGACTTATAATTTGAGACGGAGGGAGTATTACATGTAATACGTCAAGCGAGTTTGACTTTCAAAAAGAATCTTCTAGCACCTCCAGCTTCTATGAATAAATTGTATTGATTTGGATTTTCACGAATTATGTTTGATATATCATTGGAAAGCTAAAGATATGTATTTTTCTAATGTCAAAAGATTAATCATTTTAAGTTTTACACAAATTATACTCTGTTCATGACATCATTAAATATTCAAACTTACAGATTAATGTTATATCACATATGATAAATCAAGCTGATTTGACTATCAAACGAAATATGCTATATATCACATGTTAAGTGTTCAAACTGTATTGATTTGCACGTTCATAAACTATGTGTGATACACGGTTGGAAAGCTAAGGATGCGTAATTTTCAATGCCAAAACGATGAGTCATTTAGAGTTCTACAAAAATATTTAAACATGATTTACAAAAGCATGTTGAGTGTTCGAACTTACAAATTAGTGTTATATTATAAGTGATCACCGTGAAAAAATAAATAAATAAATAAAATAAAAAATGTCGGAAGTATATGAAAGTGTCCCCTTTATTGAAAGATAATTAAATGTTCGTCACGATGATGTAATTTTTATAGGTTAACGGTTTATGGTTTTTTGAGATATGTAATTTTTAAAAAAGAAAGGTGAAAGTGGTTTTAAAAAAGAGGGGTGAAAGCTAAATCCCTGCTTGATAGTTTAGCAGCCTTTCACGAATTGATTTTAGATATTATACATATTTTTGTTATTAGTTCTTCCATTTAAGGATGTAAACTGACTACTTCTGCCACATGTTATATTAACATGACGAGAATGTGTTTTGTGTTTCTTCATGTTCAGATCGATGAAAAACCAAAATCGTTGATAAAATGTGTTACACCAAAGAAGGATGCGAAGCCGGAGAGAATGTCATGATAAGAAAGTTGCTGCAAAATTAATTTTCACCACATCCTCTTCTATTTTCCATCGTTCTTTGTGTACGTCCATCTTATTGCTGATCTTGGTTTTTTGTCGATTTGAAACTAAATCGACATAATTATAGTGCTAAAACAGGTGACAACAATACTAACCACATATCTATCAGTAGTTTTAGCGACTTGGTCTCCAATACTGCCGATACGATGTACTGTAACCATGTATCATACTTAGTATCTGTTGGAAAATATGGTCAATTAATTGGTTTGCATGACAATTGATGGTCATCAATTATACCAATGGGTGTTTATAGCAAGATTAATTTATGGTCATATGTAACGACCAATTTAATTCTATGTTGATGAGCCATTAGTAGGATTAAGTGTGTAATTTAATCCGACCGTTTTTCCCTTGACCTCCTCACATATAAATGAGAGCTTCTCTCATTTGTCTAAATACATCAAAAAATACACAACTAATCACTCCTCT
The DNA here is from genome assembly GCA_014162995.1 of Artemisia annua. NCBI lineage: Eukaryota > Viridiplantae > Streptophyta > Magnoliopsida > Asterales > Asteraceae > Artemisia > Artemisia annua. The sequence goes on along the minus strand of LBNU01037073.1, from coordinate 5,289 downwards.
CCTTTTGTGTTACCATTGATATTTCTTGTGTATCCGGTCCGTAATAGAGGGAAGACACGGTTTTGGTTCGCTTTGATAACTGTAGAAAAACTTAATCTAATGATATAAAAGTAGTTTTATTAAGATCAAACCAAGATTACAATCACAATAAACTGTTCTCAAACAGATATTAATAACAACCACAAATACTTGATCTCAATCAAGTATTAACAATATCAGAACGAGTGTTTTGATCAAGGAAATCAAGAACACCAATTAGGGTTTACAAAGTGAGTTTTTATCAGCTTTAGAGAGAGAGAGCAGAGAGTTATATTCGTAGAGAGAGAAAGGTGATTGAGATTATGAGCCCCAATCTTGTCCTCTTTCTTTATATATTGGCTACACCGACTCAAGAATCCAATGCACATCTTTAGTCCTTCATCTTTGATAGAAACAGCATTAAGCTCCAAAAGTCTAAAACAGCTTTGAATATAATCAACACTAGTCCCTCAACTTAGTAACAAGCAAACTGCAAATATAAACAAACTTAATAAGCCAACTATAGATTAACAATAAGCTGTTAAGACCTTATTTTCAACATCCCCCCTTAATCTGATAGTTGGTAAATGTTAAACATTTTAAGTTTGTCTACCAGAAAATCATGTTGCAATGTATCCAATCCTTTTGTGAAGATATCTGCAATTTGATTTGCAGAATCTACCTTAACAGTTTTAATAACACCATTCAAAATCTTTTCTCTTACAAAATGTAAATCAATCTCAAGGTGTTTAGTTCTTTCATGAAAAACTGGATTGGCAGCAATCTTAATTGCTGATTTACTGTCACAGTGAAGAGAAACAGGTAAAAGATTTATAACTTGAAGATCTTTTAAGATTTTAATAATCCAAATAACTTCACTGGTTACTGAAGCAAGAGCCCTATACTCTGCTTCAGTTGAACTTTTTGAGAGAGTAGGCTGTTTTTTACTTTTCCAGGAAACTAAAGATCCATTTAAGAAAACACAATAACCAGTAACTGATCTCCTAGTTACAATACATTTAGCCCAATCAGCATCAGAATAAGCACGAAGAGACATACCAGAGTTCTTAGTAATATGAATACCCAAACCTGGAGCACTTTTAAGATACCTAAGTATCTTAAATGCTATTCTGAGATGAGACTTAAGTGGTGCATGCATGAATTGGCTCAAACAATGTACTGCATAAGAAATATCAGGCCTAGTATTGGTTAAGTAAATGAGTTTCCCCATCAGCTTTTGATAATCAGTAATATTATCAAGTAAAGGATCACTTTTAGTAGCTTGATTAGAAATGACAAGCTTGGACTGCAAAGGTGTTTTAGCAGGTTTGCAACCAAGCATACCATATTCACTTAACAAATCTAAACAATACTTTCTTTAATTCAAGCAAATTCCTTTATAAGTATCTGCAACTTCAATACCAAGAAAATATTGAAGTTTGCCTAAGTCTTTAATCATCAACTTAGTTTTCAGAAAATCTTTGAATTTGTTAATTTCATCAACATTGTTACCAGTAACAATAATATCATCCACATAGACAAGTAATGCAATGAACAATCCATTCTTAGACTTAGTATATAAAGAATAGTCACTTTTACTCTGAACAAAGTCATTTTCAAGTAACGCAGAGGTAAGTTTAGCATTCCATTGTCTAGATGCTTGTTTTAATCCATATAAAGACTTTTTAAGTCTGCACACTTTGTTCTCACCAGCTGGACAAAGTCCTTCTGGTAATTTCATGTAAACAGTTTCATTAAGATCCCCATAAAGAAAAGCATTGTTAACATCAAGCTGAAATATAGACCAATTACTTTTAACAGCAAGATTAAGCAAACATCTCACAGTAACCATTTTAACAACAGGAGAAAAAGTTTCTTCAAATCCACTCCTTCTTTTTGATTATAACCTTTAGCAACTACTCTAGCTTTGTATCTATCTATTTCACCATTAGACTTATATTTAATTTTATATACCCACTTACTTCCTATAGCCTTTCTACCAGGTGGTAAGTCAGTAACTTCAAAGGTGTCATTCCTATATAAAGCCTCAGCTTCTTTATTCATGGCCTCATTCCAATAGATAGATTTAGAAGCCTCAGAGTAGTTTCTAGGTTCATGATTTTTGTTCAACTGAACAGCAAAACAATAGTTTATTGAGTTAAGTTTAGAATAACCAACAAACTTCTCAATTCCATACTTAACTTTTGACTCAACTACAAAATCATTATAGTTTTTTGGAAAAACAGAAGGTCTAGAAGACCTTCTCAAAGGTACTTCCTCCTGAACTGGAGAATTTGAATTTTGATTCAAATTACCCTCAGAATTATTATTTTCTTCAAGTGTAGCAACCATATCATCCTCATCAGCAAAAACACTGTCCCTATTAGTTTCAGTAACAGTATCTCTACCAGATAAAGGAGAGTAGCCACCTTCACTTTGTGACATAGAGTTACTATTCAGACTAGGGTCTACTCTCTGTTCATCATTGGGTAGTTCAGGGGTTTCAACATCAAAAAAATTCAAATGGTTTAAGTCTTTGAAAACATTTTCAGAATCATTTTTGTTCTTATCAGTAATAGTTTCCTTAAAAGGAAATATAGACTCAAAAAATTTAACATCTCTAATGTAGAAAATGGAATAGCCACTACCACATGATCCATTAACGCGTCAAGAGATGATACTTCAACAAGAGCACGAGCGTATGAATTCTGACCCCAAGATTTAACACACATAGTACTAGTATAGGAATCCAACATAATAATCATGAAGATGGTTAGCACATTGATTTCAGGGGAAGTATATTATTATGTGTTTTAATCATTTGATATACATGCACCACTCAAGGGGAAGTTTTTGACTCTTACTACTGTTGATTAGTATTACTACTGATGGTTTTGATTTCTATTGTTTCAAGTTCATTTATAGTTGCGGAAAACTTCATGGAGGGTAATTTGAGACATTGGAAGGATGAATTGGATGTGTGGTATTAGTTCGTGGTGGTCAAGATCATTATTTGCATATGTTCTCTATTTGTTGATAACAAAAAGGGGAAGAAATCTTGGAGTGGCATAGCATAGCTTTAGAGGAAGACAAGATTGTTTCATTCATGGTGAGATTTTATCTCAACTTTTCTACTTTGTCTAGGGAAGTTCGTACAAGAAGGTGTTTGTTTTGTCATCATCAAATAGGGGAAGATTGTTGGGTCTATTATTGATTTGATGATACAAAACAAGAAGAATGAAACATGAAGGGCTTAAAGTGACAAGAAGGAATTCTACAAAAGATGGGAAGGACTTGCTTGCAAAAGAAGTTTTATTTATTAGTCCTTCGTAGTATTTTGTAAACCCTAATTCTCTATTATATAAAGAGATCAAGGGTGTAGGATTTTATAAGTATGTCTTCCATAATGTAGTCGACTAAAAGGTGTGTGTGTGTAACCTAGGCGTAGAAGATAAACGCCTAGGGTTTATTAAGGTTTAGTTGTTTAGTTGGTTAGTCAGCCTCAAGGTCGTTCTACCTTGATCAAGTAGAATTGGGGTTGTAAATTATTAAGTGTTAGAGATGATAATGAAAAACCTTGTTGATAACATTGATGTTCTTATTTATTATTCCGCTGCATGTTATTCAATGTTATTGTTCCTAGATAATTAAAGGTTTAACAGCCTGGAGCCCGTAACGATCAAGGAGTGCTGGGTTCCTACATGTGGTATCAGAGCCTGGGGCTCGTGATATCTAGGATGTTACAAGGTTTACTGTTGTCGAAGAAGAGCATATCTGGTTTAAAAAAGGTGATCTCGTCGTTTGCTGTAATTGTTTTCAAATAAATATGATACGCATCAGACGACAAGCAATCAATGGTAATTTAATTCTTAATTCTTACCTCGTACATCTTTTAATGATATTGCAATCATTGGAGCAATAAATTATCTACATGATTTTGTTACTTGGTACTACTTTATTATATGGAGATGAGAAGTTGTCGTCATGTGCAAAGGATACTACGAATTAATAGAGATTCATGTGAATTGGAGGGTATCGACTTTCAAGGCAACACGTGATTAAACCTTTTAAGTCTTGCGTGTTGAATATTGTTTGTGAAATTGGTGGGGCTAAAAACGAGGACAAGGGATATGAATATTGTCAGATTATAGCATCAAGGCGTACAGAAAATACATGATTCTTTATCTGATGATGGCGACGTGACATAAAATTGATTGATGATATTAATTGGTCACTGATTGGTTTGTAATTCAAGATTTTATTAATGCTGCGTTTTTACTTGATCATGGTGATCAAGATTCTACAATATTATTATCACGTGATGGCTAAGATCAAGATTGTGGGATGAATTATTTATTCTGAATTCATGGGCCAGTAGAGGAAAATTAGATCATGGGTCGGTTTCACTTGATCTAACGTTCTTTAATTATTCGATCAACAAGTGGAGATGCAGTTGTTAAAAAGGATTCTCATGTGGGTTGATTGTGACATTACATGGGATTTAATTGGTCGGATGCGGTACTGCAGCTAGATGTGGATTTTGAAAGTGCTGTTCTTGATTTTAAAGTACTGCTCCACTGTAATTTAAAGTACTGTTGCCCTCGCAAACTACTGCTGCGTGATTCGTTTAAAGTACTGCTCTCAAGCTCGTTAATTTAAAGTACTGCTCCATTGAAAGTACTGATATCAAAGTACTGCTCGTATATTGAAAGTACTGTTGTTCGTTGAAAGTACTGTTGCGTTAGTTCAAAGTACTGCTACAAGTTTTATTGGTGATCATGATTTACGAGCAGTAAGGGGAAGTACATATGATCGAGATAAATTTGATTGATTTTGTATTACACACACAGAATGGTTATTTGGTTCACACACACAGGAAGAAGTTTATGTTCTTAAAAGTTTTAAAAGGCTCGTTATTTGGATTATTAGATTAATTGATTACGAAGAAGATTGTTTATCACTTATTTGAAGGTGAAGTGGAGCTTCTTAGATGCGTGTTCTTATCATATCTTAAACGGCTTCATATTTCACGTTGACTATATCATCGTGAGCTTGGCCAAACTCATACCAAGAACAAAAATATGAAATAGACCGCAATCTCTTGACACAATCCTCCCACTAGATGGAGACATGAAGTCGTATAACGTAACTCCCTAAACGTGCATAGCCAATGTGTGCATAGGAGATCCATAAGAAAAATCACACTCTTTTCTAAGATTTATCAAGCCTTTGTCACATCTTTAACGAACAACAAGTTACTCTTTAAACGTG
>LBNU01037070.1:191601-212947 GCA_014162995.1 Artemisia annua | reverse complement strand
TGTCCTCTTTATTTTTTTAATTTTTTCAGATTTTTTTAAATTTTTTTCAGAAAAAAAGCTAACATGATAGTAAAGATTTTTAAAAAAGACGGGATATTTACGATATTGCCACTCCGCCTTTTTCAGATGGTTGACTAGATGGAGGGCTGAGATTCGTCCGTACCATCCGCACTAAAAGCAAAAAATGTACCTGATCCCTTCCCTATTATATATATATATATATATATATATATATATATATATATATATATATATATATATATATATATATATATATATATATATATATATATATATATATATATATTCCGTTAGTTTTATAAGTTTTATCTTGTAGTAACTTTGACAACACATATACTTAATCTTACTACTCCCTACGTTTCGAAATTATTGTCCACATTTCCATTTTTGAATGTCTCAAAATAATTGTCCACTTAAGAAAAGGAGAATTTAGTGAAGGAATATTTCATTTGAATGGTTAATATTTATAGTAGTCTCACTTTTATTAAACTTGGTAATTCTTATTTTACAATAATTTTGTCTTACAATAATTTTGAGACGAATGGAGTATTTGAAAAGGGTCATCGTATTTTTTTATTTTTAGAAGTTTGGGCCAATACCTCCAATTTTTATTATTTTATTTTATATTATAAAACTAAAACACATGCTGTATAAATTAATAAAGGGTTAAATAGACCATGAGTATAAAAGGTAGGCCAGAAGAGTATGCAAAATAACACCTTAAAAGAATATATTGTACTTTTATATTTATACATAGAGATGAACGGTCTCTTCTCTTTCATTTTTGGATTTTATGTAGTAGACAATATAATCTTTGTGGAAAGCTGTCAAGTTACAACTAACAAGGGTACGAGGGTCCAAATGAGCCTGTAAAAATAGTACTCCTTCCAACTTGAAAAGAGTGCTCATAAATATGGGCAACTAACACTAAGGGCTGTTTCTAAAGCACATAAATTTAATAGTATTTCTTTTTTGTGTAGGACACACTTATTTCTATTAATTCCTCTATATGCACAATGTAAAAAATATGAACTCCTCCCCAACAAGAGGTTGCAAGAGACGTGAATCCCATAACCACTTAATGTAGAAAAAAAAAAAAAAAAAAAAAAAAAACAAAACACTTCCTAAGTTTGATTCATAAAAATCATTTTTACCCAAAATAGGAAAATTAGTCATATATATTGTCTGTAATAAAAATTGAACACTATTTATAAAACAAAATATAAATAATAAGGTGGACATTATTTTTAGACCTAAAGAGTAATAATTTTATTCAAATTGTCAATTTATCATAATCTTTTTTCGAAATATACATAAAACTTGGATAGAATAAGTGTAAAGCCTAATTACTAACTGTGGAAAGAACTTTGCTTGTAAGAGCATTGAGTACAATAACTCGAGTTAAAGTTTAACGCAATGTCACGTCAGCGTCACATCAGCTTTAACATTATTATCATAACTAAAAAAAAACATCACTTATCATAAATCACCTTACGCAACACTTTAGGCCCAGCTTTTATGATTTTTTCTAATTATTTAAACAAAATACAAATTAAAACAAATTACATTTTTATTCAAACAAATAACTAAAAATAAAAATGTTATTTGNAAAAAAAGTTTTTTTTTAAAAAAAAAAAAAAAAAAAAAAAAAAAAAAAAAAAAAAAACTTGTTTAAACCACAAAGACTAAACTGTAAATACAGAAAACATAAGGACTAAAAGAAGAAAAATAAATAAGCACACACCAACCCCTTTCTTCTACCTCTCGACACACACTGAAAAAACACACACACACACACCAAAACACTCACTGAAAACATACACATGCACACACCAAAACCAAAATAAATAAATAAATAAATAAATAAATAATAATAATAATAATAATAATAATAATAATAATAATAATAATAATAATAATAATAATAATAAATAAAGAGAACCCTTCACGCAGCGTTAAGCTTTCACCTTAACGCGAGGCAGCGGTGTGGCAACGTGGTTTTAACGGACGTTAAATACACTCCACATCACCCTTAACGCAACTCTTGCGTTACCACACCCATTGCTTTAACAAACTAAAAAAAGTGTTGATTTATTTTCGTTTTTTGGTTTGAAAACGAAAAACAGATATTATGTCATTTGTTAATATTAGTGAACAAATATTCTTGTATCGAAGTTTAATTTGTTTAAAGCCTGTAAAAAATCTTCTTTATAAATAAGGTTGTTGGTGCAATTTTTGTAGGTACCTTCTTTGTCGCAACATACAACCCATAATTTTTTCTTGTATTTTTTACTCTTGAATCGACAACGTAATATGGTAAACATGAAGAATAAGGATCATCTATGTAACAATATATAGTTTTTGTCACATGGGTAATTCATATCATTATTATACAGATATTCTCTATCTTTCAAATTAGGAACTATTAATGCAAATAGTTTGAAAATCATTGCTAATTTATGTAACTAAAATCGAATAGGGGCGACAAATGTGATTATGGGTAAATCAGAGGGACAAAACATGTAACTTTTTCTTGTTTTTATTAGCATTCTTATAATAATTAACTAAGGCGGTGTTTGGTTCCTATTAAATAATGAAAAAAGGAATAGTAATTGGGATGCTAAATAATATAATGACTATTGCCATTATAATCAATGATACTTGGTATAAAACATTAATAATTTGCAAAAGTTAACCTGCTTTTAATTTTTTTAACTGCATAAACCAACTTAAGAAGAAATTGCGAGTAGTGAAATAAAAACAAATGACCAAAAAATTGACAAGTATCATATGCATTAAAAACAATATCTTCTTTACATAAGCTTTTTAGATTCAACATTTCACGAGGTAAATTGGATACAAAGTTTTTTAAGTTCTATTATAAACACAATAGCAATTATGGTCATAACTTTTGTGTCATTAAGAGATTATATGGATGTGAGAAGTTATATGTAGAATAGTGGGGAGAAAATTAAGGAAGATAGAAAAAAAAATCAAGCATTATAGGGTCATTACTATTAAAATGGTGAGGATTGGTGGATAGTTTATTAGTGGGTAATGGTCTGTGACAACTTGTATTTTCAGGTTAACAGTTAATTTATAAACTTCAACTTTTATGCTAAACACGTAAACTATGAACTTTACTCATAACCGTTAGGTTAATCAACGAATAACGAGAAACATCTTTAAATGTATTCCATCATCAGAGTAAATTTAGTCTATGTTAAGCAAGTACATTATTACTCTTACCAGCACGATTTTATAATTCTATGCATTTGATTTTACAAGTTTTACGTAAATCTTTCAAGTCTTGCATTAAATTTCATGCATGCATGCACTATATAACCACACCCTTCACCACCTTTGCTACTATATATAAACTTGTAGGCTTTTCAAAAAAATTATATTTTTCCCTCCCACCTTTGCTAGAAAAACCGGCCACCATAAGGAGAAAGTCCAACATCTTCATTCTCGCCTTGAAATACCACTTTACCCTATACATGTATGCACCAAAAGCCATGAAACATGCTAGATTTCTCCCTCTCTTGTCCATTTCTTGTTACACGTCTTTGTGGAAAACTAGAAGGTGGGTTGAATAGTTTACCGGTTTTTAACTTAATTATCTTTTGAAATTTTACGTGTAATCAAAGATCTAAACTAAAGACAATATGTAATATGCAAAGATAAAGAAAGAAACGATCAAACCACAACACAAGTGTTTATCGTGGTTTGGCTACAATGACTCTTTTTACTTGCCCTACTCCACGCCCCGAGTATCCAACTCGAGAGTTTCTTTCACTAGTCAACAAGCTCCTTTCACCGGCGGAGAAAACCTTACACGTCGCTTACACAAGATTTCCGACACAAAGCTAGATGTCGAGTTCTTTTACAAGGGTACAACCACTACCGTCACACTATGTATTTTAAGGCCTAAAATACTAACCGATCACAACTTGAATATACACAATCAAATGAAGTATAATCTACACGAAGTCTATACAATGCTAAGCTAACAAGTCTTGCAACGTTGTGTTGAATACTTGTAACTTTGATATGAACTTGTGAACTTCTTTGCTACAAGAGAGCTTCACACAAATGAAAATGTTAATGGGTTAGATGAATGATGTATGTGTAAAATGTAATAAGAAGTGATAAGGATTTTCTTGCAAGTGACTTAGTATTTATACCCAAACCAACCAGACCTCTAGCGGAACCGGCGGAACCAAAACAAGGGTTCCGCCCTTGTATCCCCAGGGTTCCGCCAGGTCTGACAGTCAAACCTTACAAGAAATCTTTCCATATCTAGTAAGGTCACATCAAGTTATTTCTAGTCAAACACACATTGAATAAACTTGGAATCCTTCCAAAATGTGTAAGAGGTCTTATGGAAAGTCAAACACACAATCTTTTCATAAATGCATATGATGTGATGTAACACTTTCTTTATTAAGAAATATGAAAGTGTTATGTCTACTATGAAATGTAAAATGTAAATGTAAATGTAAATGTAAATGTAAATGTAAATGTAGCAAATGAAGTCTAGTTATGCAAGACTTAAACTATAATCATGTTTTACTTAAAACTAAAGTTTACACTTTGTCGTTAACAAAACTTAGCAAAGATCGTAAAATATAAATAACGTTTTTAGGCGATATTTGTATTAACAGTCTTAATACCCCCTCAAAACCCCAACCCATGTCTTTTTCTCTTCTAAGTATTACAAGAACTTGTAATGGATAAAACCACTTTTGACCGTTTCATAATTTACACTATAAATAAGACTCATTAACCATTCTTTCTACACACACTTAAACACAATTAAACACACTAAATATCATATCTCTCTCAAGTATTCAAGCAAGGTTCAAGTTTTGGTTAAGGATTTATAAGGATTGCTAAAGGAATTAGGATTTAGGTATTGGAAATTAGGGTTTTTCCAAGCTCTTGGGTTAGTTTTGTGCACTTCTTGACCTCCAAAGACACCACCATTCGTGTAAGTCTCTCTTGAAAACCTATTTTACTCTCATTTAATGTATCATGCATCATTTCATATCATCTTTTATATTTGTAGTGTTGAAAGTTGATTTAAACTTAGTTGTGAATAAATACTAAATCGGTCCAGAAAATGGGTCACGTTATGAACGATTTTTAACTATGTAAATGAACTCTTTTTGTAAATTTCTTTGAACAACGTGGTAGACCTATGTCTTAGGAAGCTTTCTACAAAAATTTCACGGTCAACGGAGTTCGTTTGGTATTTTAAAATAAATGTACACAAACATGTGTCCAACAACTCCAGCTGTTTGAAACTGTGATATGTAGCAGACTTTTGGTGACCTTAAACTTGGAATATAGGAGTGTATGATAGTGGTTGGAAATGTAAGAGATAGACCTACGTCTGAGAATCCGTTTTGTTAAAAAAGGTTGAGAAACAAATATGTTATGGCCTCACGAAGTTGGGTAACGTTTCTGGTAAAAGTTGCTATCTAAGACCCGAGACTTATGAGGTTCTTTTGAGTGTCTAAAACTTAATTTTACTTAATCGGGCCATGTTTTCTTGAAAGTTAACTCAAAAACCTACGTTCCAGGCTTTGAATGACCAAAATCCGATAAGAAATGAGTGAGTTATAGTCGTTTGAAATCGGCAAAACCTTTTTAACGGCCACTATTTTAAAGTTTTCGAAACCAAATATATACGTTTTACTCATTTTCTTAAATGATTTTACTTGTGAATCTTTATAAAACCCTATGCAATTTTATATATGTGATAAAACTTTTAAAACTCATATGCATATTGCACATATATACAAAAGATCATAGAATTATATCCAAAAATATTTAAAATTATATCATATCCCATTGAAAGTTCTAAAATCAATATCACATGTAAAAGTTTATCATATTCTAAAATTGTTAAAACTAGTGATATATTTTAAACTAGCTACAGGCCCGCCCGATGGGCGGTTAGCTTCAAGACTTCTTCAAGATAAAATTGGTAACATAGTTTTTAAGATATCGTTAAACTTAATAAAATTGATAACATAGTTTTCCTAAAATATTTAAAATTAGTAGTATATCTTAAAATTAGTAATATATCTTTTGTTACAACAAGTGGGGGCGCCCGCTACGTTGCAGCGGGTATTTTTTTGATTGTTATGGGATAACGTTTATCGTCTTTTGATATAAGTTATTACTACGTATTTTTTTTTATGTGACATAATTTTTTTTTTATTATTTAAATAGAAGTTGCAAATTTAGTTTGAATTCAGATTTTATTTTTATTTTTCGAACTTTTTATAAACTCGGTTTTTCTTTTTTTTCTTTTTTTTTTTTTTTTTTCATTGCATTTTGTCGCGCTTTTCAATCAGTAAACAATAGCTCGGAATTATCCCAACAACGAAAACCCACCTTTTCTTTTTTTTTTTTTTTTTTAATTTTTTTATTATATATATTTTTAATACTATTAGTGTTTGGAGGTTGGATAAGGACGTACTTTATTGTTCGTTTTCGTTTTCGAGGCTCGATAAGGAAGTATTATTTTATTAAACGTTTGGTAAGAAAATATTTATTTATTGGTTGTTCGCTGAATCTGTGGCTCCATAATCTATATAGTGAATTGCAATAACAAGTAAAAACATAAAAAAATAAAAAATAAATAAAAAAAAATCTCTTCAATCATCGTCAAAAAGGCTAAAATTAATCATGTAATCTTCGTCTATGTCATTGCCTGAAGCATTCAACTGATTAACTAATGTTGTTGCCTTGATTAAATTCGATAACATAAATTTAGAAAACCAAGTAATACATAATAAACATGTGCTATTTATAAGTTTAAAACACGTAACATTTGGAAAAATATTAACATAATAAATATATCCGAAACTTTTTCACAAATTTAAAATATCCAATAATTATTACCATAAGATATATAAAAATAAAAATAAAATTTCAATTAATATACTACTCATTATTAACTTAAAAAAAATAACCAGAAAAAATCATTCACAAACAAAATAAAATTTAAACAATATAGGTATATATTTTCAACCAGTGAAAAGTAAATAAATTTACAAAAGATAAATATAAAACATTATACCTGATATATTTTAAACGAATAACACGGTAATCATAAAACATTTAAAAGTATATCATATCCTACTAAATTTTTAAAAATTGTACCATATAAAAGTATATGGTATTCAAGAATTATTAAAACTATTGATATATTTAAAAAAAATAACAATGTAGTTACACTACAATATTCTAAAAAATTAAAATATTTTAAACATTTAACACAATAATATTTAACTATATAATATGCTATTTTAAAATTAAAAAAAGAATAAAAAATAAAAGACTATAGCATAAATAGTAACATATATATAAACATTATACTTGATATCTTTCTAAAAAATAAAATAATAGATATCCTAAAATATTTAAAATTAGATCATATCCTATTAAAAATCCTAAAATCCAAATCATACGTAAAAGTATATCATATTTTAAAATTGTTAAAATTTCAAATTAAATACCCGAACGCTTTGAGAATACGTTTCAATCTTTGATCCATGAGTAAAATGATTTAAAAATTGTCTTTTTCCTATTTTGATAATTTTTTATATCTTTATATCATATTGTGTTCGTATAATTTTCCTAGACGAGTACCCGTGCATAGCAAAAGAATTTTATAGCGGCAGATAGTTTTATTGATAAAAAAGAGTTTATGAGTTATAAACGAAAAATAATAAAAGTTTGAGAATTTCAGTATTAAACATAATGGTTTGAAACTCAATTCGACCGGGGCGGTTCAACTGGTTGAACCTTTCCGATCGAAAAACCGGGTGAACCCGCCGGGTTGTGTCGAAAAAACGAGTCAAATTAAACCGGTTCAACCTGTTGGGTTTTGAAGCGGCACGGGTCAATCCGGTTTTTGATGTGTATTAATAGTGTGTTAATAGTTTACAGCTTTGCATATGCTTTCCGGAAATAATATAAAGACTTCTTAAAATATTTTAAATTTCTCTCACATTTGACCATTTTTAACTTTTAACATTTGATTATTTTCATTTTATGCAGTATAGATTAGTGCCGTCACTTTTCAAATTCTAAACTGAAAAACCAACAACAAGAGTTGTAAATGAGTATCTAAAAATCAATAAGCTTGATTGGATGTCTGAAAACGTAAGTTTATTTTGTATGTAACGAGGTAGGAAACCCGCGCGCTGCCGCGGACTGCTTTGCTAAAAAAGCAAAAAACTAATATTGTTTAACCAAAATGATGAATCAGGTAGATAAACAGTACGAATCCAGAATGACCGAATGACACACTTAATTACGGAACAAACTTCTTAGCGTTTTCCTGGTTGCGATCTTTATGAGGTCCATCAGTTTGGCACCGACGTGTTTACCTTCTATCAATTTTCTGAATTCACGCCCTGGAAAAAAGGAACAAACTATATAACTTACAGGGAAGAATGAGCACAAACAAAATGTTACACAACGCAAGTGCAAGGCATATAACTTCAAATGTTAAAATAATAATCAGGTAACTAACTATAGCACAACTGGAATGCAAAAGAGTAAGTATGATAAAAGTAGGTTCTTAAAGAAGTAACTTGTTTATTTTATCATAAACAAAAAAGTTCGATAGTTGTTGTCGGCAAGTTCCTTAGCTGTTATTCATTACTGATATTCTGTAGCAGCCTTGTGGACTCCATGGTCTTTTGGACCTGAGAATTATGTTTGAATGTGTTTTTCTCAGTTTTACTCGGGGAACAATATAAAAAAGTTTTCATGAACTCATATCTGTAGGAGATACCTTATCTTTTACAATATTCAATGCGTTCAAGAACATACCTAAATTTCATATTAGCACACTTTTAACAAAGCATTGTTATACAATACCTGACTTACCACATAGATACTAACTTAAGAAGTTTCATAACTTCTAAATAAACTATTTCACCTATCTAATGTAATTCCCATTTCATAAGTGGCGGAAAGTATGAAGAAAAACTAATGAAAAATAGACATTGCAAACGACTCTTCAACAAAGAGTAAATATCAAATAAGAGGCACGGCCACCATAACAGACTAAATTCATGGCAATCAACACACTCCTTATTCAATTTCAGTACAAAGTTAATAGTTTTACCAAAACCGTGTTTCGTTGTAAACAGAATGAGATTCATATATCTGTTGCACCCCTATTATTGGGATTGTATATATAGTTAATAGTTTACGATTTTAAAAATATGATGAACATTTACTATGGTTTGATGGTATGTGGCACTCAATGTTATTTACATTCGCATAAAACATCTGATACATTCAATTATCAGTAGCATTAGAAAACAGGCAATTTGATCCTGACCTTAGTCTGCGAGCCTTCTCTTTATGAAATCTTGTATCATTTAAAGAATGCACCTCGCTTTGGCAAAGCACCTGCGATATATGCAAGCCAAAAGAATGCTAATCAGTACATTCTCTTCTCAGATAAGTGATGATAACAATAAGCAACATAATCAGACACTTATCTTAATCATCTTTTCAAAAACACGTCTCTGCATTTTTATGTATCCATTTTTTCCCAATTCATGTCCCCATAACCTGCAACATTCATTGCAATACTTAATACTAAGGTACTGATAGACCTTAAACAATTTGTTTAAGGTTAAGTTACTGATGAAAACCCAACTTTACTGCACAATTACAGTTAAATATTCTAATGCGGCCAGTGAGTTTGGACTCTCATAGGTGTTACAACACTTAATACTAAGTGTTTGTTTCGCCATGACTGAATCAGATTCAGTACGTCCAAAAAATAAAAACTTGTTGGAAAGGCAAACACACCCTAATTGAAGTTCCTGATGCAAATGTTATTTCAAACATATAACAACGATTGTGAACCTTACGTATCAAGTTAATATGAATACATGTTATAGCCTGATTGTTTACAGTGTGGTTTGGTATACCTCTTTAAATGTGATATGTAATATGGCATAAGCAGAATCTAATAATCAGATATTGAAAAAGGCTGTAGAAGATAGATTCTAGACCTGCTTTATGAAACCATGATACTGTTTTAAGGGGTCTTTGGGATTGCTTTTTTAAAATCCTTATCTGCTTATTACTATCTGAATAAGTTTTTTGAAAAAAGCAATTCCAGGTATCACTTACAAATAATAATACCAACAGTTTGGATAAGCAATCTGAAACACCCTAACCTCAAACTGCTTATATCTTTTAATTAACTTACATGTACTGCTTAGAGTCTGCCCACAGAAGTACTTATTTTTTCATTCTAGTTGTAAGAAAAACTATCTATACACAATCACAAATGTATACCTTTCTGTTTCTTGTTATTTTTCATTCAAGCATTAACCGCAATTCGCTTCTTTCCTTTCGTACCAGCAGACGCTGCATTTGTGTAATTATTTTATTAATATTAGCTAAAGAAAAAAAATGTGACATAATTTTCACAAAATCAGTAAAAACTAACCTTTCTTTTCTGGTGTTGTTTCCGGTAATCTTCCCAAAATCATGCTTCTTCTCCATTTCACATGTGTTTCTATTAAAACAAACCAAAATTATCAATTTATGAATNTAAAAAAAAAAAAAAAAAAAAAAAAAAAGTACATATCTTTTTATATGCTTACCACTGCTCCCAGAGTTTCTTGGTTTGGATTCGTTTTTTGGTTGAAAGTCATCATCGCTGTTCTCCACATCCGCATCAATCAGATCATCGATTGTATTTTCTTCAACAACAGGTTGCTCGCCTCTCATTCTGCCGCTTCTCCTTAATTCTGAAACACATATATGAATTGCCTTATACACTAATGCAAAGTCATACAACTAATCAAAGCAAAAAAGTAACAATAAATGAGGTGAGCTGCATAAACGAATGAAACATTGCTTACCCTGAGCTCCCACACGCCTTCGGTCACCGATGTTGTACAAACACATGGTACCCATTCCTCCATTCTCAGCAATACCTGTGACAAATGAATAACTAAAGGTTACTATAAATAAAAGTCTGAAGCAATTCCATCGTCTCATACACCTAAGAGCATAAATAAGAACAACGTTAGTTACCTTGAGGCGTAGGTCAGCTGTGCGAACCACTTGGTTGTTGGCGCACGGCAGTTGTTCTAACAGTAGTTTGAACACCTGTAACAAATAAATAAGGTAAGGTGACCGTAAAGCTGCACCATATATACATCAATCAACAAATATCAACTTAGTATTATAGGTCACCTCATCATCGGTAATAAAATTAGCGCAAATGCATACATGATGTTGCAAGTTCGTCAGCTTCCAGTATCTGGACACACAGAAGGTGCACTAAAATCGTGACTTTCACTGAAGTTAGTAGAACTGTGACTTCCACTGACGTTAGAAGGTTCACACCTTTCTTCACATTCTCGGAACTTTAGTGAAACATTGTCGACATTGGCTGAAAGAACACTGCAATAAGTAAAATATAAACATATGAGAACAAATTTAGAATAAATTTATTAAATAAGCATAACATATCTAAAAGTATCATACATTGATCGAAGGTAACTTTCTCATATCATATTTAAAAGTATCATACATGTGGATAAAAATCCAATTTAGCATAACATATGCAGAAATGGTACACAAACAGATATGTTAGTATGGCATCTTAGTCAAAACCATTTTTATTTAACGTGGTTGTCTCTACCATTCTAGTACTGAAAGTACCATACCTAATTTTTAAGATTAACCAAGATGAATTATAATCAATTGATAATTGATATGCACACTATTAGTAACTTTTTAGCTCATCCGAAATGCCAAGAATAGTCAAACATCTTATACAATCAAAAGGCCTTATATGGCACTTCATTGACATTGATAGCACTAATATAAACAAAAAAAGTTGATCTTATTAAACCAACGTTTACTTGATATTGTCATCCGAACACTCAAGCATAGGCATGTAAAAAAAATATCAGCCTTCTACTCTCCCTTTGCAGAACCAAATTGCTACCCTTACTTTTGAAGTTTCTTATCTGAAACTGATTATAGAGGATTCAAAATAACAAATGCACAACAATCCCAAGTTCCCAACCGCCTCTGCAAATATAATACAAATATTACTTCTTGCATACAAAACCTGTTACTACATTCTAAGGACCTTGACATTCAATCAAACACTTTATGTGCATCCTCCAACTTGTCGCCAAATAACTCATAAGTATATATGATATTGTTCAGAAACACAATTTTCCACTTCAAGGCTAACATATAGCAAGTACTAATTTTTCATAAAAATTTAAAACAAAATATCATAACTTATTTACTTCAACCTATGTATGTTAATTCACATGAAAATAACCCCTACAATAAAGTCATATAATTAGGGTTAATAACTTACAAAGTGGATTAAAAAACAACCTCCTATATGGAAATCGAAGCTTAGTAACAGAATCTTTATAACCTCAATCAACACCTGCATAAATTAGGAGGGAAGAAAAAAACCCATATCAGATAAATCATCAAGATTCAGTTTTTATACCGAATAAAAAAAGTATCTAAAAACAAAACTAAAGAAACCCAAAATCAGAGAACCCTAACTTATCAATCCCTAACACCAAAACAACAAAATCTACAAATTACTATTAATAGGAAAAAAAAAACCCCCCAAATTAACAAAACCCCCAAATCAACAAAACCCTAATCTGAAATAAAGGTTTGATTTTTAGGGGGTTTTTTTTCTTCTAAAATGAGAATCAAAATAAGCACCCCCAAAAAAAACCTAATTTAACCGGATGTGTGGATCTGATTATTCTTCTTTGTTGATTAATTTTGTAAGTGGATCTGTGATGTATAGCCTGCTGGGTCGGATTTTTTTTTTTTTTTTTTTTTGCCTGCGTGTTGTTGGCTTGTGTGGAGGAAGGATGGGGAAAGCCGTGAATAAAAAATTGTTTTTGCACTGTAGTTGTGCACAAAGATCCCAGTGAATGTAAAGTAGTATAATATAATATTATTTTTTTTAAACAATAAACTGGAACTACCTCGCCCATCGGGCGAGTCTAGTAAAAAAATATAATGGAATTAGCCTGCACAACGGACGGGTCAAGAATCGAGTAAATATATAAAAACAAATCTTAGATTTTAAATTTGAAAAATGCTAGCTCCAAACAAGTTTGGTGATGTGAAAAAGAAAAAACCCGAGACGTTGATAAACAACTTTCAAGATTCCCTTCAATTAACTTTGTTTCCTGTTTATATTCTTTTTTGTCCGTATATTTTGAGTTTCCATTTGCCTAATTAGCCACATCTTTGAAGTGTTTTTGATTCGAAGAGAATGGTTAACATGTCAAATTCACTATTCTTACTTTTTTTTTTTTTTTTTTTTTTTTTAACCGGTGGATTTTATAAACACAAAAAGCAAGGAGCTATAAATTACAAAGATGAGTGGTTTTAAGCCAATCATTCCAACTAAATGAATCTTTACATCTAGGATAGTGATATGTACACGGATCATTTTGATCCGCACACATAAATTTTTTGTGCATAGACAAATATACCCTCAGCCAATTATTTTATTTGTCTTCCCTTGTAACGTTTGACTCTTGTTTCTGGTGTGATTGGTACTAAATATCAGCCAAAGAAACAAATATATTTTTATCAATAACAAACAAACAAGTAATATGCAAATTCTTTAAGATACTAATAAACATATTTACAAATGAAAACCAGATATCGAAGCATAAACTCAAGTAAATGTTTTACATAAGAATGTAAAGTGACAAAAGGTAAGAATTTACATCATTAACAATGAAATGGATGATATATAGATACAATATATCCACCGACAGTACACACAAACATGGCGAAACCAACATCGAAATTATATAAGCAATGTTGTAAGATAAAAAAAGCTATATAAATGAATCCGAAGGAAAACATTCGAACATTATTTAATTGAAAAGTTTCAAAAGAAATTCGTAACAAATGCAACAGTTTAGTTCCTCAACTAGAAAAAAACAAAAACAAATCACCCGACAAAGTAGACTTGAGGGATTGAACGCGTTTCCAGATTTTTCAAGTCAATTAGGTTGTCTTCATGATTAGAACTTGAGGGATTGTGCGTGTTTGATGATTCCACGTACTCAAATCTTGAAGGATCTCTTGTTTTAGAAGTTATTCCTCTTTTCTTTTTGGCCTTTGGAGGTCTTCCCCTTGGTCGTTGAATCACCGGCTCAAATACTATATCATGTTTATTCACTAACTTAGTAATCATTGAGATAGTGAATTCTTTCTTGTGTAGAGGCCACACTTGATACTTTGAACGCAACTCATCAAGCAGAGTAACAAATTTGTTGGCGTCATCATCGTGTGAGTCATCTTCAGGAATTAGAGATAATGTATCAATTCTCCAATGTGAATGTACAAGGTCCAACGAAAGTACATTCCCTTTCATATGCTTTATCTTATGAGCACATGGAAGACCCATGGTTGCCATGAAATGTCCCGTACAGGAAGTCATTTTACCTATAATAAAAACATGCTAGTTAAAGTTACATTTAAAACCATATAGAGATGTAAAAGTATAGTAGTAGCACTTCTTACCATCTTTTGCTTTCACATATTGCTTATGAATCTCCTTCAACGCAAATAGTGATAGATTGGACAAGAGTTCTCTAAAAATAGGAGTATTGCAATTGTGAGGAACTTTAATTCTCTCACTTGCTAGTCTCACTTTAATCTCATTGAATTCATGCTCAATTGCAAGTAGGGGTGTCAGTAGGGTCGGGTTGACCCGACCCGAACCCGAACCCGATAAGGCTTATCGGGTCGGGTCAAATCGGGTCAAAAAATCTAATCAGGTTATTTTGACCCGAACCCGATAACCCGATAGTGTAATCGGGTCGGGTTAGGGTTAAAAAATAATGCTATCGGGTTATCGGGTCAACCCGATAAGACCCGAAAATAACTTTTCCATTTTTTGATTAATAAGTACTATTTAGAAGCCCAACGTCTATATCAATTTTCTATGCATGAACAAAACGTTTGGTTACCCCAATACATTACAGAACCTCTGTAACAAGATGCCCAATGTTATGTTGCTTTTTATCTTTGATTGTTATGTATTTATGGTTACATGCACTTTTAATTTATGTACCTCATTTAGTTATGTAATGCAAGTTCACAGCATGTCAGCATATATTTTTTATCATAGTATACTACATTACATATTTACATCAGTGCATTCTACCTGCATACTACATACATTACATCAGTACCTCATTTATCGGTGCATGCTACATGTAATTTACATGTAAATGCTGGTTTTAAGTCTGCACTATGAAAGACGAAGTATAACTTGGTTTTTTTTTGTTAAATGCGTATTTGTAAAGAGTTGAATACATTATGACAAAACAAATACAATGTCAAGTCCAGTTTAGTGTTATTGTTTAAATACTTAAGAAACTTATTGTTACTTAATCGGGTCACCCGATAACCCGAATCACCCGACCCGACATAACCCGACCCGAATGCCACCCGAACCCGACAACCCGATTCTTAATCGGGTCGGGTTGCGGGTCACTTTTAAAAAATTCAAAACCCGACTCAACCCGACCCGACAAACCCGATAACCCCGATAACCCGACCCGATAACACCCCTAATTGCAAGACACAATTTCTTTTTCACTTGCTGGAAATCACCGGTCGAAACTTGTAAATATTTTTTGAGTTTGGCGTGAGCTCCTTCGGCTCTTGAGGATGCACGATTACCAAAATGTAAGTATTTTTCTGTCCATGCACTAACAAATTTTTCTTTCCAAGGAAACCAATTCTTCTTCATGTACTCAAGTGCATCTTTCTTCCCTTTATAAAACAACTCGAAATCAGCCCAATTCTTGTTGAATAGAGCTTCCGTTGTTGACTATGCCACAACATTCCAGGTTGACATAAATATATCGAAGTCTTCTACTTGTTCAAAGTATGTTTTGCAATTTGAAAACACATTCTTTTGAATATGCCAAATACACAAAATACTTGTTGTAGTAGGAAAGACCTTCTTTATTCCGTTCATTAGTGCCAATTCCCTATCTGTTATAATCACCGAAGGTTGGTTACTGTCTCCAAGAATCTTTTTAAACGCATTTAGTGCCCATTCATAACTGTCTTCATCTTCATTTTTCAGAAAAGCAAACCCAGAATAAAATGAGGTATTAAAGCAAGAAACTCCAATAATATCTAATAGACATTTTATACTTATTGGTTTTGTATGTGCAATCCATCACAAAGACATCATAAAACAATCTAGCCAACTTAATTGATAATGGATGTGCAATGAACAAACGAGTAATATGCNCTTTCTTCCCTTTATAAAACAACTCGAAATCAGCCCAATTCTTGTTGAATAGAGCTTCCGTTGTTGACTATGCCACAACATTCCAGGTTGACATAAATATATCGAAGTCTTCTACTTGTTCAAAGTATGTTTTGCAATTTGAAAACACATTCTTTTGAATATGCCAAATACACAAAATACTTGTTGTAGTAGGAAAGACCTTCTTTATTCCGTTCATTAGTGCCAATTCCCTATCTGTTATAATCACCGAAGGTTGGTTACTGTCTCCAAGAATCTTTTTAAACGCATTTAGTGCCCATTCATAACTGTCTTCATCTTCATTTTTCAGAAAAGCAAACCCAGAATAAAATGAGGTATTAAAGCAAGAAACTCCAATAATATCTAATAGACATTTTATACTTATTGGTTTTGTATGTGCAATCCATCACAAAGACATCATAAAACAATCTAGCCAACTTAATTGATAATGGATGTGCAATGAACAAACGAGTAATATGCACATCTGAATCTTTAAAATCATCATATGTAAACCCACCTTTCTCAAGTTCGTCAAGTAAGGCCATAACCATTGACCGATCTCCTAAATCATCCCTACGGATTTTCGCCTTCAAGTTGTATATTGTTCTAGAGTTTGCTGGAAGATTTGGGGTTTGTTGACGCAAAGAAGTGAGAATTTGTCTTGGGGGGATTCCAGAAATGGTCATGCTTTTGACACTTTGCACGTCATCAGGTTCCAATCGACGAAATGATGGATGCCCTGACATATCTGTAGAAGGCTCATGGTTATGTTCCAGGTTTATTACCTTAAATACCCAAGAACCATCTTGTCCCTTTTTACCTCCAATTTGAAAAGGGCATTCAATCAGACGAGATGTGGTGCTTCTTTTTCTTTTATCTCCAATATTCCGCACATCTCGATAGGATCCACTTCGTTGACATTGCAAAGTGACATACTTGTCTTTTTGCGAATCACGAATAGATAGTCCATATCCTTTCGTGTAATAAAAAGCTCTCACACTCTTGAGTAAATCATCACACGATTCAAATGTAGAGCTACTCAGATAAAGTTCTTCATTTTGAATTATGGGACTTGACAAGTCGATCATCTGTTGAATAAACTAAAAACAACATCAACTTATCATGTATACAGTTTATCATGTTCTAAAGCTGTAACACATGTAGGCTATAGCACGTAACATGTATCATTCATATTCTTCTCATGTATGTAACTTAGAATATCCATGCCAACACAATAAACTTGGTCCAAGAATGACGTCCAAAGGCTAAAAAGGTTCATGATACTTCACTGGTATTTCTATAATATATAGGTCAAGGATTGTAATCGCATATATCAATGTAGTATTCTACTCATTAAAAACAACACATATTACGCTAACAAATTACATACTTATTATCAAACACTCGAACATTAAGAATAATACTATTATACAATTCATGTGCTATGTCAAAAAGGTCAGATCATAAGGCAATTTCATGCACTACTATACGTGTATATATATAACTAGGCCATACTTATGAAGAAAAAAAATGTATTGTTAATTCATAAAAACATTAATTAATAGGCTATATACCTGATTGATTAAAAAAAGCCAAGGTTCAGATTATTGGTGAAGTAAGTAAAGAAGTGGCGGCAATAACGAAAGCGGTGATGAGAGCCAAACACCTTAGGGTAAATAAATGAGGATTAAAAGTTCTAAAAGGGCATAATGGTCTACACATAAAAAAAATTCTGTGTGCATATCCTTTTGGTCCGTGTACATATCATTTGCCTTACATCTAAAACGGCACCAATAAAAAGATCGAGATACCACGTCTTCAAATATCGTTGTCTTTGACGGATTCTTCAAACCAAAGATTTTTTTTATTGCGAAAAGACCAAAGATGCCACCACATAACATAGCAAACTCCTTCTAGTAACCTTTTGTTTGATAGGGAGACGAAGATTCACAATCCAATCTAATCATTATTTATTGATTTTGTCGACTTCCTAGTTCAGGGATTAACAGACGATGTAGCCACTTTTCTTTTCCGAACCCTGCTTCTAAAGCGGGTTTTCCAGTTTAACCGATAGATTTAACTCGAGTTTAATAACATTGTGTTAGACAAAAACGGATCACTTGTTTGTTTCTATATGTTATGCCGATGTGTTATATTCTTTATAATTAATTCACCCAATAAATCAAGTATGCCGTTTGCTTTAAACTTTGTCAAATTTAATATTCTATTCATTTAGATGTGCCCTGAAGAAAATCTTGAGCACCGAAGGTATCCCATATTCCACAACTTGTATCCAACTTAAAGAATACCTAACTTTTCGAATTATACAAAACTAATTTCACATACACGCCAACACTTTACACCCATTCCATGATTAGTCCACTAGGTATCATTACTTCCATTTTCACACCCCCATCTCCCAAAATCCAAACAAAGGTAAACACAAGTCATTTAACAACGATAACAATACTCAATCCCGTTCTAAAAACTAGTCATTAATATTTATATTTTGGAGAATTTCATCTACATCTTTAAAAAAAACTTAATATTATGTCAGTATCGTTATAAATTTTGAAATTACTCCAATATCCTTTCAAAACTTGTATATCCTAAATTGTAAATGAAATGATGTTAACATTCAGAACATTTTTCTATCAACTAAATAACATGTTATATTACTTTTTTGCCCTCTTCACCTATTAAACATAGAAATCTTTTGTTCTTTCTTTCACTACTGATGTTTTCTAGTCGATTAAAAAAAACCTCTATTCTCACAATTTAAAGTTACTTATAATTCTTTATAATTCAGGTCCAATTATTATTGCGTCATAATTTGCAAAGAATAAGATTACATCTTCTTGTATTACCTCCGATAAAAGCCATATTTTAATCAAAGTGTCCATGTCTTCGAAAGAGTTAACATCAATATTGATTCTTGAAACACTATTAAAAACGTTATCCGAATCAGATGTGCGTTTGGAAACGGCAAAACTAAAAATCATTTGGAACAATTCTTTGAGGCTTTTGTACAATTAAAATTTAATTGAAATGGGGTTTGTTTGTGATTTATCATTCATTTGCTTCTGTTCGCAATTTGTTGGATGATTCAAAAAGACAGCAGGGTAAATTGGTCAATTGATTATTTTAATATAGATAAAAAGGGTTTCAAGTATTGAAACTATTTTGGATATATTTTAAGACTTAGGATCAAATAAGAAGAAACCTTAAAATGAGAAGGATGAGAAACATCTATAACTACACATTAGAGATGCATCGATTTGAATTAGATGCATCCTTAATCTTTTAGATGCACCATAATATATTTTCTAGCTAAAAATTAGTTGCATATACATATATTAGATGCGTTTAATCAAGTTAGAAGAATCCTATGATTTTTCATCCCTTGTAGGTCAAATTTGTTGCTAGTACTACGTTGCATCTTTTTTCACTTCAAAATCACTTTCAAAACTAATTGAGATGCATATAAGTGAATAGATATGTATCTAATTCAAGTCGATGTAACTCAAATATGTTGTTATACGTTTTTCTCATTCTTCTTATTTTAAGTTTTCTTCTCACTGGATCCTTACCCTATATTTTAATTGTATTTTAACATTTACCTGTGTATTATAAAGTTTTGAAAAGTTTATCAGATTTTATAAGCATATTGACTATTGTTGAATTTTGCATAATTATAGATGAAATTATCCTTTTATATATCTTTTACCCCATGTAAACGTACTGTTTTAAAAAATAATAATAATAAATAAATAAATAAAAAATCCGACCACGCCGGTAATCTAAGCATTACGATATGGGTTATGTTATTAAAAGCCCCTATGATGTGACAATAAGAGATTTCCGTCAAAATGTACAAACTGCAATGTACACAACACAAACGCAATATTTTTACTCGAAGATAAAAGTAGTGCTCTTTCCGACAATAATATATCCGAGTCGTTTGATTTGAGTATGTTAATACCTTCCTTTAAAGATTAAAAATAAATAAAAGAAGAACTTTACATTATAACCTAAAACAAACTTATAATGTTAAAAAAAACAAAACATCAATCTCCCGGTTACTGGGCGGGTAATGTTTCCGTCCTCCATAACCCTAAATCCGTATGATCAAATAATCCATCTATTGCCACGTCATCACCATAGTAATAACTATTATCATTATCATTATTATAACTATAGTTAACATCACTATAACCAAACTCATATTCAAACGAGTCATAACTCGTGATCTGGTCATCCAGCTTCCACAGCTCGCTGTGTTCAACTGACTCAGCCAGAACTCGTTGACTCGTTGGTGGTAAACCGAGTTCGTCATCAGATGCTTCGAATAGAAACCCTAGCGACGGTTCTGGTGACGAAGGTGTGATTTCCTCTTGGAAAGTTTTTATGAACGAGTCGAGGTCTTGACTCACTGAGTTGACCTCCGAGTCGTCGAGGATTGTGTCTAGTAAGATGCGTTTGGCTTCGACTGAGTCGAGGACCGAGTTGGGGTTTTCTGAGTCGGAACGGACTCGTTTTTTTGAACTCATTGATTCCATTAGATTTTTTAGACAGGGATAAAAGGATGTGTAATGTGTTGTGATGAAGTGGAAATGGGATGAAATGGGGTTTTATAGGGAGGGACAAAAAGAGATTTAGTTTTAAAATTTATAATAAAAAAATGTTTGTGATGTGTTTATTAAATGGGAGACGAAAACAGGGGCGTGTGGGGACAGATACTTCGTGCATAACGCATGTATTGGGCTGCTTTTGATTTATTTTCATTTTTCAGAATGAGAATATAAATATTTATTTGACTAATTATTTGGTTAAGTGTTTGATATGTTTTTCTTTGTCTAGGTAGTGAATGGTCATGATTCAACATATATGAAAGCCATGTTTGGCGAAATTGGTTGAAAAGTTGAAAGCTGCAACTTATATTTTTGTAAA
>LBNU01037070.1:150171-172826 GCA_014162995.1 Artemisia annua | reverse complement strand
ATATATATATCAATTTAGTCTTTCAAAATGATATATCATATTCTATTGGATTTATTTACCTCACATGTTTATCAAATAATAAACTTTAGTTCCAAGGTTATATGTTTTATTTTCTAAATCTTTAAAGTAAAATTTCATTCCAAACTAAGACTTAACATTTTACTTACATGGAATGTTACTCCTTATATGTTATATAACATATATGATTTAGTAAATCAAACATAATACTCCTACTAGCTTTCAGGAATACATAGAAATTATCTTATTTCAATTGTAAATCAAAACATGGATTTAACAATTAAACATAAGAGTAATCTATTAGATGCATGCATTTATCCATTCATTGATTACTGCACTTTGTATACTTCAAAGATTTATTTGAATTCATAAACTCCTTTTGATTACTTATCGTCCTCGCTCAAGTAATCATTCAAGAAAGAGTTTTTGATATTCATTGTCAAATTTCATATTCATATAAATATGACAATTGCCATCTTTGAATCTTTTAATGTTCTTAGGAAAGAGTTTTTAATCATAGTTAATTGCTTAAGTATGATTAATAATCCTGTCATAAGACATACATTAAAATATGTATACAACTTTGTCCATATGATTTTAAACAAAGATTTAAACCACTAGGGTTACATTATCTTTGAATAAACTCATCATCATTCGTCATAACTATTAAGAATTAAGATAAACCAAATTTTCAAAATTTGATTATCTTCATGAACAGCATCTATAACATCCATAGTATGATTAGTTTACCCAATTCATTATTTGGTAATACTTCATCATATAATCCTCAGCATATTGATCAAATATCTGAGATATCCAAGTATATCTATGAATGATAATTCCATCATCTTGAGGTTTATCATTTACATGTTAAGCCTCGTCATGATTTTTACTAGTGTTTAGAAGATTATGTATTTTGTAATAAACTCCCACTTGCCTTTAGTAATATATAGACCATCTATAAATACTTAGCAATTAGAGCAACAATCCAATTTTTCTCTTTTAGGACATTACACATTGACAGTTCCTGACATGCTTTGTTAATAACTTTCACATAAGTATCTTAACAAATTCTGAACTTCAATTTTAAGAATTAATGTGATTCATCACATTTCATAATTCAACAATGTCTTATTAATCTTCTAGGAGTCTAATTGAGTATATTCAATTCATACTCAATTTCTAACCTTGATAAGTTTTGGAAGAAAAGAAGTTATAGTTATCTTTAATCAAACAATACCAATTGAGTTTGATTCTCCTAACTGAACACACCATAAACTTATGGTATTTCATTAGAACTCATATTGTCAGACAATATGAAAGATAAACTTATACTCCTTTTGACTTACCTATTTACCAACTAAGTCATCTTAATGGTAAAATAGAATTTCCAAGCCCCTTGCATGCTTTATAACCCAAGTACTTTTAACTAAGTCACTTCATGCTCATGTCTTAGAAAGAAGACATAAACTGTTATAATCCCACTACACGTTATTAATCATTGATCAACTCAATGACTTCTTGTATATGTCTTAATTAAAAAGCATAACAAGTTAACGTCTTACTTTATTATAAGTCTTGTAATACTTAAAAGACTTCATGTTTATAACTATACAATAAAGTATACACATGTATAATTAATGTAATCATGAACACCATCATTTGGTTTCAATAATATTTTTAAGTTAACTCACTGCTTCATTTATTTATGTCATTCTAAGAATACATAATTATTGAAGTAGTATTATATTACTTCATGCATTTATGTCATTCCAATAATACATAAATATTATAGTTGAAGTTGTCTTGTTATCATATTGACACATGTTCTAATAGATGTCTAATTTAGAAACAGTAAATTATCCATGTAGGTCTCACGCATACATGAAAATTCACCTTGTTGTTGGAATTTAGTCTGCGTCTCACGTTTACTAAATTTCAACACCAAGTGTTTTCTTAGATTAGATGTGTATTAGAATATGAGTCTCTTACTTTGCAGTTAAGAGAATCCTTTAAATCATATTCTTATGTGTTGTACTTTGCACACAATGAAGATTTCTCCCACTTGTGCATGGAACAACATCATGTACCACATAAACAACACGCACGCGTTTGTTAATGTGAACAATATGATTTGTGTCACTAGCATAACTAGTAGATATAGAGTTACTCAATCAATCAAGGAAACACACATGACTATCCTTGAAAATATTAGTGTCTATATTTAGAAAGTAATTATCTTGAGACATTCAAAAGATAATATGAGTTACAATTAAGACAATAAGTCTTGTAACTCCCACTGAATTAGAGAACATTACAATAATCCCTTATTCTGCCATAAGAACACAATACTCCCACTGAATTTGACAACATTGTAAATGTTTCATCATCAGTGAAAGGAAATAGTGTACTATTTACTTTCCTACATCTTTTGAGAAAACCCATTCCAATAATTATATATAGGTTCTAAAAGAATGTATTCTACTACGTAAATGTGATTCATCACATTCCAAACTACTAACTTGAAAAACTGGACATGCAATTTCTTCCTATATAGATCTATCATTCCAACAATTGTATGTAGTATCTATAAATGGTCAAATCAAAACAACTAGATAAAATAATCTAATATGTCTTTTACCATTTTTGCAGTAATCAATCTAGCTTCTAATTTAATAACTCATAAAGTGCAAATAATCATAACTATTAAAGTTTGCTATGAGTTATGTATTTAGAATTTAGACAATTCTAATCATCCTATTATACCTTTCTCATTCATGAAAAGGAATAGGATTAAGTCTCACACTTCTCTTATGGAAAGAAGACTATGTTTACGGTTCATCGTTGCATTAATACATTAAAAGAATTTGCAAAATTCAATTTTAGTATTATCGATAATCAATATTTTCAAGAAAACAGAATACCCATGGATATATTCATATAACCAACATAGTTTCTTGAAAATCTAGGATCCAACTTTTCATAAGTTTCATTACATCAGTTGATCTGCTAGTAATGAAAGTACAAAAGATGGTAATCTGTCGAACAATAATTGGCAAACAATTTTCCAATTCCTAGATCATTATGGGATTTACGTCAAATTGATTCATCAATTTGGAATGTAAGCATGTTTCATCCCATCTCATGCCGTAAGTTCTAGGTCTCACGCATCAACTTACTTAAGTCGTCTAACTTAGAAACTGCAAATTCTCCATGTGTGGTCTCACGCACACTCGGAAATTTGCCTTGTCATTAATCTTTGGCCTAGGTCTCACGCATACCAAAGAATTAATTCCAAGTGTTCCTTATAGTTAGATGACACGCAACTTAAATTTATAGGGTATTAAATTTTGATGTGACAATCAAAACATGTATAAAGATGCATGCACTCATCTTTATGACATAAGTTTTCAAAACAATTTTTAATTACCAATTAGCAAGATAAAATTAAAATCTTTTGTTTGAGGTATTGGGTTCACCAGTTAAAGAAGAACCTACAATTATCATCCACCATGTGAAATTGAGGTAAATCACCCTTAAGATGATATTGTACATGTAATGGAGATGTAGGTAAGATGTCTTTAACGAACTCATAAGTGTATGGAAACCAAAGGTAGACACTAGGCTCTTTCCAAACCTTGTTTCCATCACTATGAATTTGTCTAAAGAGAACTTACTTTCAAAACCATATGTACAACAACATCAATCAAGCAAAAGTTTATAACTTTCATCTTAAAACTTATTAAAAACGTTTACCAATACAAATCTCGTCGCGAGGATGCATTTAACGCATTACGGCATGTAAGGCCAACCCCTAAGTATCACACATAAGATTTCGTATTGTAAAGTTCTTAATAATTATTATGTTTCACCATTATTAGTCCAATTAATTTTCTTTTCAAAAATTACCCTTGTTATTGCTTACAACTTTGATAAACACATAACACATAGACAAATAATTTAAAAGAAAACAAATAAACAACTAATAAATAATAAAAGGATGAAACAATTAGCCACATGCATACTTAATTAGATAAACCCTAATTAAATCAATTCTAGGTTTATAATGTGTATAATTAACTAAAGCTTTCACTTTGCACAAGTGAGTCACATCCATCGAATAATCGATTGCGTAAGCTAGAGTTAATTAATACACCACATAACAAGTAAATTGATTTTAATTATACTTGGGGTCTTCCTCAATTTTAGATCTATCTATTAATTACATGTGTAAAACACTAAACAATTTAATCAATCAAACAATCCATGACTAACATGCATGTTTCGTCATGGATCCATGCATAACACTTACCAATTAAGTCACAAAATACGCACATAATCCATGTCACATAACAATTATTCATGATTAAACCACATAAAAATATTTGCATGCAACCTAGAGTTTTTACAAATTTTACAAAACCTTAAAAAAAAAATTTTTGGATGAACAGTACCGTATGAACAGTACCATATGAACAGTACGTATGAACAGTGTCGAATGAACAGTGTTCGGTGAACAGTAAAAAAATTTATTTTTAGGGTTTCAAAAATTAAAACCAAGAAACCTAATAGCATGCAATAATAAATCAAGGATTCATCTTTTATGTGTTTCAGTAATTAATTACACAGTATTAACCGCTCTTGATGCCACTGTTTGAATTTAAGTATCATAACAATTACATAATTAAACATATAAACATCAATAGCGCACAACGGAAGCATATAGATCAAATACTCATAATTAATTAACTGAAAACATAAAGAGATGCGTACCTTTAGGTTCTAGCAAGAACAAGAACCTAACTTCAAACCTTCAATAAGATGAACCCTAATTAGGGTTTATGTGAATTAGGGATCTATTGATTAACCCCTTACTGTTTTGTTAATCGATCCAAGATAATTACTATAGTGAGTAATTACCTCGTTCTTGTACACACAAACTACTAATGAATTAAAGTGATTGCAAGATCAAGTAAAACACAATGTTTAGGAAAACAAAAATCGACAACCCTAAGTAACTAGGGGTGTACGATCGTTTGGAACAAAGAAGAAGGAAAAGAAAAAACCAAGTTTGGTTATGTGTGCAAGAGTCCTCAAACAATAACCCTTGGTTTTCTTTATATACTAGTAGAGAAACTTTGGGAACAAGTTAGGGCAAGGGAAACCCTTCCCTTTGACATATACGACCGGCCACAAGGACCATAGGGTCCTTCTGGATCCTTCTTGTTTCCAAATTCCATTCTAGTCCTTCCCGTTTACATTTAATGATAGTTAGTCCATACGTTTAATAACTAACGATCATTAATCCTTTTATTTGTGTTTAATTAATAAATATACATGACATTTAATATTTATTAAACTTTAATTCTCGTTTGTAATGTGTGCAATCCCGAGGTCTCGGGTTCGATACTAGACATGCACGTATTAATATTTATCCAAAATCCAACACTTTGAGCAATAAAGAAGAGACATGTTGATGGGTAAGCCCTCTTCTATATATGCATTACTCTTATTAACTCTTCAACTGTTATTTTCTCATACATTGCAGTCTACACCTTGGGTATTAAAATGGTGACACAACGATAATGAAAACATGTTTAGCTACATACTATATTATCATCTTTTCCTATTTCACTTTTCAAATAACAATTTAATGATGAATTGGAATTTTGTTGCATAACATTAGAAGTTCTTTTTTTTTTTTTTTTTTTTTTTTTTTTTTTTTTTTTTTTTTTTTTAGATTTATATATTTTTTAACCAAGCAAATCAGTAGGGAAGGTAATGATTGTATCACGGGTGATAATGGAGGAACCAACCTCAAGTAAAATCTTTTTATTGGAACTAAAACTATGAAAGAAAGAACATAGCTTAGAGCATAATCACTAATAATTTTATAGGCGTAATATCACATCATCAGAATCGTATTTGATTATTACCTACGGACTATGTTTTAAAATATAATTTTACTACTTTATTTCGTTATTTTAAAATATTCCAACAATAATTATAAGACATGCCCACCAATAGGGCGGGTTTATAATTCATGCCGGTAAGCTTATAAGTCATGCCCGCCCGTTGGGCGGGTTTCGAAAACTAGTATATATATATATATATATATATATATATATATATATATATATATATATATATATATATATATATATATATATATATATATATATGTCTATATTACTATACTTTTTTTTAGACCAATCACTCTCTAACATATGAGTGTATGAATTAATATATTTTTTTTCTATATATATATATATATATATTGATAATTCTTATATGACTATCATTTCTCATTAATTACTTATCGAGTATATCCCTTATGTATTTATGTCCTTCAACCAATGTTATAAATAGCGTGAGGCGTGGCGTGCCGGCATGGTCAAGCCTCAAGCCTTAGCGTGAGGCGTGGCGGCATGGCGTTTTTAAGGCGTGAATTAAGGCGGCAAAAAGTATTTATAGATTTATAGATTTATATTATATTTCAATAGTATATCTTATTTCATATACATCGAGTTTACAAAAGGTGTTATACATAAGCATTAAAGTCAAGAAACTCTCTTTACATTTGTAATCTTCTTCAAATACTAGTAAACCCCAAAACGCCAAATACCAGTAAACCTCAAATACGATGCCCAAATTCCAATTACTAGTAAATCCTCTAAACGTCTCAAATACGAATACACCTTATCGCACCTCATCTCATGCCAAGCCTTAAGACGACGCCTTTGCCTATTGCGTGGCGTGGAGGTGACGCCTCGCGCCTTTGCGACGCCAAGGCGCGCCTTTTAGAACACTGCCTTCAACCAATCGGTATTATAGCCTTTAAGATTTAAGCACTATTTTGTTTTTTTGTTTTTTTTTCCTTTATCTACTTTGCTAATTAAAGTATAGAACGTCATTTTGATAGTACAAAGGGTACAAGAACGTTGACAAAGGTGTTAACACATTGATTGTTGAAGAAAAATGAAATAAACAGTCTCGTCAAAAGGTATACAAAGTATATATATAGAACAAAGGAATATGTATGAGATAAGTGTTTGCTAATTGTTACAACAAGTTTTCCATCACTTACTTTCGGAGTATATAATTTTCAAAAATAACTACGAGTATTTTTTTTATTTTTTTTCTTTTCCTTTTCACATCTTTAATAGTTCCTTTATAGAACTAGAGAAAAAAGGGGTATTAAGTAATCTGAAACATGTCGGTTGTGTTTGAAGAGATCAAGTGGATTGAAAGGTGGAATTAACTTCCGGAAGGTGGAGTCGTATACGTGAATAAATAAATGAAGAGCCTATAGTGTAATAATTGAATATAAGTATAACAAAAACAGCTATTTTTAGAGGTGTGATTCATAGTTTCATACTTACTTGGCGCAACCCAACCATTATAACTTTAATAATTTTATGCAAAAATAAACGTGCATACAAACATCCAAAAATAGAGTTGGCTTACAATTCATATTTCATTTTCAGACTTGTTCAATATTAACCACTTGAATCAAATGGGAAGTATATTAAGAGCATATCTAACGGAGATTTTAAGATAGGATGAAAATGAGTTAAGAATCACTCGAGTAAAAGGTTGATAATGACTTAGTAGAGCAGTTGGTTGATATTGTTTAACCTATTGTTTAAGTAATTGTCCATTTATTATGTGAGAGTCGAAGATAAGTTGAGTTTTATATGGGTAAAATTTTGCATTGAATGACGAGGTTAATAAAATTAGACGTACAGTTGTTAATAGTCATGGGCTTTATTGGTTATTGACGAGGATTTAAAACGCGCGTTTTTAGGGGTTATTTAGTATCTAAACTCGTATATATTTGACCAATTATTGTTTTAAATCGTTTCTTTTCAAGTTTTAGGTCCTTTGGAAGCAAAAGATGGAATCGAGCATGATTTTGGATTATTTGGACAAGAAAACGAAGAAAACTACCAAGTCACGAATTCGTCAGAAAAAGGAGACCTGACGGCGTCACAATCTATAACGTGACGCCGTCACTAGCATTTCGACATGAAGATTTGATGCGAATTTTACAAGTGACGGTTCAGAAAAAATGATGGTTTAAGAGCTGACGACATCACTACCAAAGGAACAGTGCACGACGACGTCACAAGTTACAAGGCGACAACGTCACAATGGTGACAAGCTAAGGATGAAACCGTAATGACGGCGAGCTGACGACGTCAGAACCATAACATGACTTCGTCACAATTGTAAAACTATATATATTTTCGTACGTTTTCCATTATTCACGTAGTATCTTGGAGAGGTAACCTAAGTGACGAATTTTCAGAGTTTTGTAAGGGTTTTTCAGCACCCAACATCTATGTTTTATTGAGTTAAGTGATTCCTCTTTAATCAATAAATATTTTTATGTGTTGTTTGATTATATGTGCTTTTTTTACTCTCTTTAACATGCTCGGCTAAATTAATTAGTGTTTGCTTAGGATTTAATAAAACCTAGTTGTTGATTATTGATTGTCATCTCTTGTTTGATTAGTGTATTCGCGTTAGGGTTTGGAAAACTGACTTTG
Source organism: Artemisia annua (assembly GCA_014162995.1). Taxonomy (NCBI): domain Eukaryota; kingdom Viridiplantae; phylum Streptophyta; class Magnoliopsida; order Asterales; family Asteraceae; genus Artemisia; species Artemisia annua. The sequence continues at coordinate 164,256 of LBNU01037070.1, read as the reverse complement.
TCATTAGAATATTAGCTTGTAAATCTGGCTAAGCACATTCTTCACTAGGGTGCGCTAGTTGTTTATTTTCATTGTATTTTTTGCATGAATTGCGGCTTGTTGATATTAAGAGTCTTAATGGATGTTAGGATTTCTTAAAGGAGACTTATATATTCATAGAGTTAGGGATTTCTGCACTACCCTACAAAAATTATTAAGGAAAACAACGCGCTAATTAAACAAGGACATGACAATTCGACTAATTAATAGGAGATAACTAGAGAGTAATAGATTCTAAGTGAACGCATTTACCTATCATAAGAAGTTTACCAATTTTATTTTCACATAAGTAGTTTAATTTAGTTTACTTATTAGTTTAAAAGCGCACTCTTCAAACCCCGAGATATTTTAATTTGCTTTCTAAAAAATATATAAAAATACAAAAAGAATCATCCCTCACTTTTAGACCTAATTCGTCATACACTTCAACCTTCATAACACTATTCCCTTAGAGAACGATCAATCCCCCGTGTCTTGCCTATACTACACTACAATGCCTGGGAGGATTGTAAAACTTCGTGTGTTTACAATTATCCGCATCAAGTTTTTGGCGCCGCTACCGGGGGAATAATTTAGGTTTCGATTTCTATCTCGTTTAGGTGTGCTCACTAGATTCCTATCAAGTGAGATTTTTTCTTTTTCTTTCATTAGCTTCATCGTTGTCTTCTTTTCCCTCACTCTTTCTGTTTGTAAAATCCTTCATTTGTCATCATGGTAAACGAAGACCTCAATAACCTTAGGCATCTTAGAACCTATAGTTCCATTAAAACATTTGTTGAGCCCTATGACGAACCCGAAAGAGTAATGCGAAAGAGAATAAGAACCGCTAGGTCACAAGAACCACCAAGCACCACTATTAATTTCGATGAAGCTCTTTATGAGGAAGAGGCCACACAACGTACAAACCAAGAAATTCCTAACCCTGAGCATAATGAGCAATACATCCTAAGAGCCTTAAAGAATACTCATCCCCTACTTCCTATGGTTACACCAACGCTATTGTCTGCCCCAATGAACAAACTGATGAAATCTTACACGCTTCTGACATTTGGCTTGTCCAAAATGTGCATAAGTTTCATAGGTTGCGCACTAAAAACCTAATCCAGCACATCAAGGATTTCCTAAAAATATTCGACACAATCCATGCCGATGGGGATACACAAGGCACAACTTGACTTAGATTCTGCCCATGCTCTCTTTAGGGAAGAGCGAAAAAATGGCTCGACAAATTACCCTCAAAATCAATTTATACATGGGATCAACTCGTCTCGAAATTTTACGACAAGTTCTTTCCTCCCGAAAAAACTGCAACAATCAAGGACAAGATTCTTCGCTTCTGACAAGGAAAGACGGAATCCATCTATAATTCTTGGATTCGTTTCAAAGATCTCATACGCCAAGTTCGGATTTTGGGTTACATTTCTAGGTTTGGGTTATGGGTTATGATCCATGGATAGATGATGTCATGCATGATGTCAAAGACATCTTTGGGTCATAGGTCATGGACTTGGGTTTATGGGTTATGGACTTTGGGTCATGGGTAATGCGTTTTACGCATTTTGGATGTCATACATGATGTCATGCAATGGGTTATGGGTCAAGCTCCATGGGTTATGGTTTATGGGTCATAGATAGTCTAAGTCTTTTATAGTTAATTTACAAGTAACATGTATTTTATAAAATGTAAGTAACTGGTTTACTTAAGTGTTTTTATAAAATGGTTTTGGTTTTATGTAAACTTGTTAACTAATATATGTTTAAGGTTTATTTGTTTAATGAAATGAGTTAGTAAGCTTTTGGCTCAAAGCGTTACGTATTTTATCTATCTCGTTAAAATGATTTTACGGTTGTTATCGACAAAACATTAGAAGATCGTAAAATAAAATGAATGTTTTTAAGGTTTATTTGTATCAACAGTATCCACTTGTGAGTGGGTTAAAAAAAATCCCACTTAAATATTATGTGATATCTTAAACCTCAACTTTTTTAGAACCAAACACAATCTCTCTCTATTTAAAATGCAAAATCAAACAAAACCATCAAAATTTGATGAGCCAAACGGCTTCTTATGATTTTAAGGTATTACAATTCAGTTTTAAAATAGTCTCAAGTCCGTGACAGATTTTACCACTTAAGGGTGGCCTAGTGGTAAAAAGGTTTGTGATTATCACTCTAAAATGTGTGAGGACTCAAGTTCAATTCCTGAAGGTGCAAAACAACCTTAAGTGCCCACGCCAACCTGCTGAAAGGGACGACTTCACTTGGTTTGAGTCTGTGTGGCGGTGGGTTCAAACCCCGTGGATTAGTCGGCTAAAAGGTTGAAAACCATGATTATCAGAAAAAAAAAAAAAAAAAAAAAAAAAACTGACAGATTTTTAGATACAATACGCTGCAAATGTGACATTAAAAGTAAACGAAGTCAAGAAAATATTTATATATAAAAAAAAAACGATCACTTTCATGCTCTACTTTTTTAAGAAACACCTTGAAGAATATCTGAATATGTATTGCAAATTTAATTATATTTGTACTTGATTTAAAAATAAAAAAATAAATAAAAAAAATAGGAAACACACATTAAAAGATTCACATTGCGGGTGGAACGGGTAACGTGAATAAAGAACCTAGTCAATCAAACACCACTTTGCCTCGTCAATCGACCTTGCTTTTTTCCGCACCTTCTTTTCCTTTATTTTCTAATTTTTAATATTGTTATTTTAATGGTATCACAATGTTTTTTTTTTATTGTATTATTGACTTTATCCTTTATCTTAGCACGGCTGATAACCTCAATTTCCGGCCGTTGGTTTTTCAATCTTCCAATAAATCATCAAGACACCTATATTATCCTAATATTATATACTCGTGCTTGAAAATATAATATGTAATAAAAAACTTATTACCGACCAACTTTTGATACATGTCATAAAACTATTTTAAATATCAGATCGGAATCAGTTTCCTCATGTATATTAGTAATCGTTGAATGGCTAATAAATTGTTTGGAAATGTATTCTTGACACGTATTTTTTGACAATATAAAGCAGAAAATGTGGATTGAAAAAACAAATATTATCGGTTTTGTATTAACATGGCTATGTTAAATAGTTTGGAAATGGAACTTATCCCTTTTGGTCTTAAGCTATCTTTTCTAGCCAATAAAAGAAATTAAGCGTCGGTGTAATCGTCTACCTTAACCTCACATCATCATTTACTCATTTAGAAAATCATAAACTCTTCAGCAAACAGACATATTAGTGACTACCAAATCAATCACAAAATGTATTTACATATTTTAATAAATTTAACCTGTAAGGAGAAGTTTTTTATGCACCACGTTTGGTGATGGTGCGGACCACCGAACCAATTCCAAACACCAACCACTATGCGTGATGTTAGCATGGTGGTAATGGTGTTTGTGCGTGGTGAAAGGCAACTACGGGTTGGTGGTTCCTCAATTATGTTCGATTTAACAATTTTACGGCTTATAAATTAGATATGGACTATTAAGATAAAGAAGTCAAATTCAAATAGCACATAACTAATTAACTTTTTGGTAACCATGATTTCTGGTCTTTTATTTGAGTATTCCATGAATTTATAAACTATTTATCATCGACTTATCTGTATAAACAAACGAATCGGCATGTCTTGTGTGTGCGAACTCGCTTGTGTGATTAAACGTGAGATGGGTGTTGCTCAAAAGAGTTGTGGTTAAAAGTTATCGCCATTTCTAAACCTCATGAACATATTATGTACGATGATTTAGTAACACAGTTTGATAGAGATGTTTAAACCAGAACCACATAGGCTCATCTAGTCAATTTAAAGGTTAAAATCATTTAAGATCGATATCACATGGAGTCACGGACCTTGATGTCAAATAACCAAACGAAACTGATTGGTAGGTATGACAATTTGACAAGAAACGCATGACTCTTGAAATTAACTGGATGAAAACTCGAAAGACAATTTACGTGAATGTCATTTGCCATAAAATACCGAACTCGTGAAGGAGACTCTTGATGAAACTACGACTTTTAAGTGTCGTGCAATAAATTCCTTATTAATTCGTCAAATATAAGTTTTGTGATTGGATAGAAGTCTAGAACGACCTAGTTAACAACCAAATAGAGATAGGTAACTTAATTTACATAAACTTAAACCGGAAACCAATATCAGACTTTTGGTTAACTCGAATATGACTTTTCATCTTTCGTGTAAAATAAGTTGGAACAACGAATTATTGTAGGGAATTCGTAATGAACAAACCATCATTCTAATATTTTATCGTGAAGGATACAAATTAAATACATTTCCGGGTTTGCTTTATAATATTTCTGTTTTTGGTATGGTGTTGCTTGAATATATTCTGGTTTTCTCTTTTAGCATATATTCTATAAATCATATATCAATGCTTGTAATCAATTGGAGCATATCAAAATTCGAACGCAATAGGTAAACTAAATTGCTATCAACTTTTTCTGAAACTAAAACCTCGTGGATTCCTTTTAGAACATGTTGGAGTATGTTGAGGATATTAAAACCCGAAAATAACATCAATCGATTAATTAAATACAGAAAAATTCCACTAAAACACACGAACAAATGGTAGAAATTAAAATCATTGGTGACGATTCATGGACTTATACTATAACAGAGTCGTATGCTATGCATGCTCATCACATATCAAGTACCATTAAATAAAAAGTGGTATGCATCGCAATACAATGATCAGACTGTTCATGAAACTTTCTAATTATAGAACTAGATATATTTTCGATGTACTAAAAGATGTCATAACTCGTACGTATTCATCTATTTGTGGCACTCACTATACACCGACTATGACCAACATGCTTTTAGAAAAAACAACTTGTGGTTCAAAGCTGTATGAGCAGTTGTCGCATTATAATTTGCGTAACCACTTGGGAGATTTTGTTGTTTGAGTTTCAGTATAAAGAAAACACCTCGAATATAAAAATGAATTTATTTATTTATTATTATTATTATTATTATTATTATTATTTAGCAAAATACTTTTAAAAAGACTAAAGAAACTTATTACCTATGGGTATCTATTATATAAATTGTGTGTGTTGTGTTAACCATGAAAAAACATTACTAGAGTAAAATATTACTGTAAATACATATACTTTAAGACATGAAGCCGGACATCTACATGTAATCGTCTAAATTTAACCTTACGCGTACTCCGTCCTAACAAGCTTAAGTAGTTTTCTTCTTGTATCTTTCTTCACTAAACTTTTATATACAAATCGATTATAAAAAAAATAAACTTCTAGATATTAAATTGTAAATCCATGTTCTTTAGACTCGTGTTGAGGGCGTTATTATTCCCGGGCTTTAGACTCGTCAAATGGATTTTTTGGGAAAGTAAAAGATAATTATTCATTTATTTGTGTCATGTGATTGGCACGTCACTGCGTACGGCTGGCCCAGAAATATACGGCGAGACCACTACTCCTGCCCATACGCATTTAATACTACCTTTTTAATTTGTTTGTAAAATGTATGCACATATAAAACAATATTTCTTTACTCAAAAATAATTATTATTTTTTTAATATATTACAAAACTCACAATAGATACATAATCGTACCATGTATATGATATTATAAATTCAACGCTTGTAAGTTATAGAAATTATGATGTTGCACGTCCCCACGTATTATTATTTTAGTTTTTAGTCACTTTCATATTATAGACTAAATATATATAATGTTATTTAAGATTTTCCTATGTTAATTATTGATGTTTAAATATGTTTTGCGTGTGACCGAGATAGCTAATCACGTTATATATTTTATCAATTACTATTAAAACTTTGAAGCATCTTAAAGTTGAATGGATAAGTTGCTTAATTAAAAGTAAGCATATATTGTCTTTCCACTAAATATATGCATAGTTAGACAAAAGTCTTGTATTTTAGTCGTTTACTTAACAAGCTTGAAAAATTATAAACTTGGTGGGAATTCCTTTTCTCATATGATTCCTTGTTGTGTTGCTATGTGTAAGATTTATTGTTTTGGTGGATTTTTATTCAAAAGGAACATTGATTTCAGGTTTATATATCAATTTATTTGGTCAACCTAGTAGTAGTTTGAAATTAAAAGAAGGTACATATTTGTTAGTGGATCATTACTCATTGAAATAATTCATCTATTTAAAAGGTTATTTCAAACCATAACATGTTTGTCTCTTTAGTCCATTTTGAAGTTCCTTCGACGTGTCTAAAGGTGGACTATGTAAATTCAGTGTTTATCCCGGAGCCAACTTGTGCAAATCATTTTTTCCAAAATAAATGAATAAATAAATAAATCAATAAATAAAATAAAAAAAGGAAAAAACTTGTGCTAATCAAAGGTTGTTAGAATCTTAATCTAGATGGTAATAACTTTGTAATAGTGATATAAGAACGCATGTGTTATATATGCATAGGATTTCTGTGAAAAAGCCGGTCTGATATTGGTTTGTTTGAATCGATTAGAAAATTACATAAGTTCGCTCACTTTGTTTAAAATCAATTTAGTGAACTAGAAAACAAAAAACAGAAAATTGGCATCTTTGTTTTAAAAATAAGCAAAGCAAACAGACGAATTGGCTGATTTACTCTGTCATAAGAGTAAACAACTATAAAGGATGAGTTGGAGCCACATTTTGGAGTATCTGGATGTTTAGAAATCAGAATGTTTTTCAAGAGGAGAAACCGTAGAAGACGATACTTTTTGATTCGATTGTTTCTACATCGTTTTTTTGGTTATCTAATAGAAATAGCAAGCTTAGGATTAACTGGATAGGTTTCCTTCAAGATCTTATCATGGCTTGTAATTCTTTGTAATTGTCCGTTGCTAGTTTCCTGCTAGCGTTTTTGACTTTTTTGGGTGATTAATATAGTCTTTAGTCCTTTGTGGTTAGGGTGATGGCTTTACCGAAGCTCTATCCTTTAGATCTTGTTGCAAAAAAAAANCGAAAATGGGTATGCACGCGTATACATTTTCAGCAGTATTTGTAATATAAGATATAATATATTCTAGAGTTTTAAAGGGTGCGTGATGGCACCACTAACGTGTTTTTAAGACGCGAGGCGTGACTTTCACGTTACAAAATAGACAAAGACGCCGGCTCTAAGCATGGCGTGATAAAATACGATAATGCTTTTTTTTTAAGGCTCTTTTTGGAATAAATGATGATAAAACTCTATTTGTAACACTTTATATAAACCAAATATATATGAAATATGATATAAATATATAAATCTACAAATATTTTCATATTTTGTGCCGATTTAAGTAAGTCTTTAAAAAATGTTGTGGCTTCGCCATGACGACTAAGACGTAGGCTTCACCATGCCGCTACGCACGCCTTATGCTATTTATAACCTTGATATTTTCTAACCTTTTTTCTAGAGTTTAACACTAAGCATATGTACCCACTATCGTTTAAAAAAGTGAACATTCTTTGACAAATTTCTATACTTACTGTTCTTTTATATTATGTCAAGCACACCAACTCTTAGTACCTAATGACCTATAAGTAACCAAAATCGTATACGCACTTTTTTTTTATACGATAAACTGATCCAAATTAGAACCTTGTATAATTTTTGCCTAGGATATCAATCTCTTATCAATATCGACATAATTTACACTTTTAATAAGGATTTCTAATGTGGTCCCAACAGGCAACAGACACGGCAGCATCACGTTGAACATGATGGGCCACTTTTAATGCCCAAAGGATCACGCCAAAAGGTGGGTGTTACCCGTATCACACCAAGCATCTACTTCCATTATATCATCTCCCCATCTTATTTTCTACATTACTTTATTCACTTTAAATCTTCTTTAAAAATATGGTTGATAAACTATGTAATGTTTCGATATTTCAAAAGCCGATGTTGTGTTATGACGTCAAAAAAAAAGTTGTCTAAAATCGAAAAAGAAACTATTGTTAATGCCCTACTTTATATTAAAAACAGGTAACATATCCACAAATATATATACACATGACACATGTATCGGGAACGAAAAAGAAATCGGTTTTTGATGGGGTGTTCGTAGCAACCGTACCCCTTGCTAGGTTAAGGAGGCAGTGCCTTATAACTTATATGATCTCCATGGGCCGGGCACGCCGCAGGGTCCTCGCATTCAGTTACCCACGAGTTCTTGTCGTTTGTATCAACGAATTTTTTCCTAAGAAAAGAAAAACACTTGACACTCTATGTGAACTTTCTTTTACGTATGTTTTCCGTATTTATGTAAAACTAGTTTGCATGGTATGAGTCCATTGACACACATATTTAAATTTAGTAAAGTTTTCGATTTTCAAAAAATTGGCTTGATATCTTCAAATTGTTTGAAACAAACAGAATTAAACTTAATATTTACCATAACTGATAGTCACAAGACTTATAACACTTGCCCACGCCAGAGTGATATATTAGTAAACTTTGTTTTGTAAGTCACTAGTTTTATCGAAATTTGTGAAGTCATGCGACTTATAGACAAAATCCATTCATTTTATAACAAGTGTTATACACTTATTTTTTCTTTCATTTATCATCAATTAATAAAATTGAACATTGAATCACTTAGTCGCATCTTTAAATCTAAATTCAAGTTTTAGTTTTAGACATACAATTCATTATCCATACTTTTAATAGGATTGAATGTTGAAGCACTTAACACCTAGCCACTTAGTTTAAGACAAGACTAGATTTATGAGTCTCCTTTCTAATTTGGCAACTTATCTTTATCAACCAAGTATCCATGTCAAAATGACGGTCATACATCAATTATATACTGCTACTTGTTTTAGCTTGAGAAATTCACAAAACCTGCATAATTGGTAATCTATTCCGAAAATAAATGCGAGTTCACTTTTGATATAATACATCGTGCACGCACAAGAATTAATATAAATTATTGTCAAGAAAAACTTATACTCGAAAAATATGACTTGCTGAAAATTTTAATTACAGGATATCCGTCGTCTTAATGTACGAGTACTCTACTAGTATTATTAACGTATCTTTGAAGGTTATCACGTTATAAACATAAACGTGAAATACTAAACCATTCGAATACAATAGTGAAAATTTGATTTTCACGATTCATAGTTGTTTCCCCCTTAATTTTCAATGATATTTGCGTACTGCTTGCAGTTTAAATGCCGTGTTTTATATTAATGTTGAGTTGTTAACTATTAATCTAAATTAGAGTACCTTGCAAATATGAGGGCATTCACTATGATATATTTATGAAAATATCTAAATATGATGAAAATATTTATGTTTCGTTTCAACTATAGTTGATATTGATTTTATGTCTACGTGGAATGAAGAGGTTTTAATTCTTGAACCTCTTTAAAATTTAATATATTTAATGCATGTGTTGTATAAAACTCTTTTATAAAGTTGCAAATGTATCTAAAATGGTGAAGTAGTATATAATATCAATAGGTCTAAAAGTTATTGATTTATATTTTATAAATCTTTTTAAAAAGTTTACTATTGTGGCTTGATAAAAGTGCATACTTCGAAGTGTAAGTGTATTCTTTAATGTAAACTTTGGTATTCAATTATCGTTTATAAATTGTGCTGCACTTTAGAAGTTTCGAAAATGTCATGCCAAAGACGATTATTGTGCACGAAAGTTTTCAACAAAAAATTTGTCTGCAATCTGATCAAACTAGAAAAACTATTTTGCAAACTAATTTGGTAATGTATGTGGTTTGAAGCACATAAGGTGCGCTTGTTTTCGTCTATGTAAACGGCTGAGATGTGGGATTTTATAAACGTTTTTTTTTTAAGTAATACATTTACTGGAGAAATCCGTTACTTAAAAAAATCCGGTTCTGTATTTTCAACACATCCAACCAATTTACTTAGTTATGGATGGATTAATTCATGATTTAGCTTAAGTAACACCGTCAGATTTAAACTTAATAAGTGATATTTAGATTGAAGAGTAGCGAGTTATGACTCATTCAATGATAATATTACATATCGCCCATAAACTTATCTTGATTTGATAGGTTGTTTGATCACTGGCGTGTCACCTGTGTGTCATTTAAACGACATCAATAGCATGGACGTGTCACTTGTGTGTCGGTTAGAGCCTCTTAGGTTTGGTGACGAGTAAGTGACGAAGTGACACGATTGATACATAAAGATGCATATCATCATTGGCAGGGATGAGGGTGTGAGTGCGTTGGTTTAGAAAGTGATGATGTGACGTTAAGATGATACAGTTGACACACAAACTGAATTGTCACGGTTAGAAGTGATCTTACAATATACGCACCCATATTAATTTGAATGATCCCATGCGTTTATACCGTCTCTTTCTATTTTTATGTGAATACTAGGGTTGCGTTTAGTTGGGGGAAAACACCCTTATTTTCCATAAAATGTTTTGTGGAAAACAAGAAAAATAGAGATTGGGTTCAAATAAGCGTTTTCCAACAAAATGTTTTGCAAAACACAAAATCCCCTATTTCCTAACTAACAAGTAAAATTACAAAACAAACTTTAGTTGTTTTCATTGTTTTTCTTTTTTACCCACAACCCTCCCTCATTTTCTTCAAAATAAAAAATGGAAACATCAACTAAACGCGTTTTCTATATTTTCAAGTGTTTTGTAGAGATAAATTTCCCTTACAATTTTTTACAAACCTAGAGATAGAAAACAAAGGAATTTTTCTCCAACTAAACGCACCCCTAGGCGTTTTTTATTTTTTTTATTGATTTTTTATTTATTTATTTTTTTTTTTTGAATTTGAATACTAGGCCTTGGATTTATGCTTTTTATCATTGGTATGGAGCAGGGAGTATGGACCAGTGATTGTTGGGTGTGGGACTTTGGTCATTATCACTCACACTGTGGCTCAAGAGGGACCCATGGGTGGTGCATATGGTTCGTGTTGTTGTTAATTATATGTTAGTATCTTTAGGTTCAAGCTCGTCGGCAAGGTTTCACCACTTAGATATGTCTCTATTTTTTTTTTAATTATTATTTATGGAAAACGTGATTATAATTTAAAAATTATTTAACAATTAAATTGACATTAATCAGTATTATAGCTGAATCAACTAAATTCACAAAACATATTTCATATCAAGGATTCAGGCACATGTATGTAACTAATCAAAATAAACAAAATCATATGCGTACTTTATGATTTGGAAAGGAGATCAACCACGGACAAAAAGAATAATAGTATGATCTTATCGACAGATAGTCCACACTAAACACTCAAACAGCTTCAGTAGCATGTTAGTGATTAATCTTGTGAACTCCACAATCTCTAATGATAAAATCAAACACAAGAGTGTGTTTCTGCGCTTGTGCTACTCGATCGAAAACAAAAAGAGGGGAAGATGGGGGTTCGAAAACACTATGGTGAAAAAGATGAAATGAAAACCTTAACTCCTAATTAGGATATTTATAATACTTTTGAGTTTTGAATGATATCTATCATATTTAAATAAAAATACAGTTGAATTCTTATAAATAGATAATTGTCGAATTAAAAAGATATGATCTCTTATGTAAGAAGATACTTATCATTTTTCTTAAGTAATGGACTAAATTGAAAGCAACCCATATGGGGCGTGCGTTTCGACGAGCAGATGGGCTCACCACCTGCTTGTCTGGTTTAGGCTCATTACTTGTTTATTCAGTCAAACTGATTAAGGCGAATATTGATCTCGCTTTATTAAATCATTTTTGCATTTACAATTAGATACATAAAACTGAATTCTCGTGTTATTTTGTGTAACCCCATGGTCTCATATGTTATTTGCAGTATTTAATTATGTTATATCATGCACAAATCCTATAAACTCTCACTTGGGTATGCATATAACTTTCAAGTAATTAATATCGACAAGCAGCCGTCTATCAACAGTCTACTTGCTTCCCAAAAATGTATGAGTTGTATGTTCGTCGATAGAACCAAAACAACGATCGTTAACAGTTAATGATTATGAATTTTGAACTTTATTCTTCTTCCCTTTTGTTTCCAATACATGTTAATTTGAGACATGGATTAAGCTATCTCAAATGGTTAACATCTGTTTCTCGATCTAGAATTATGATATCACTAAAGTAAGTTATAACAACAGTTTAACTTCCACTTCAGTCGTGGCCGTGTTAATATCAATTAATTCATCGATGGACCTACATCAGTATCATACCCTTGTCATAAGAGGAATTAGTATGTTCGTGTGTTTAGGCGATCGAACGCCTACCTCATACGACTCGGTAGTCAAATGGTACGAAACTTAGAAAATGATCATGACAACATGATAAGGAGAAATGTGTTACGCTTTTAGGGGATCATTTAAGCCCTAAATCGTGATATTATGATCAATTATTACCTCAAATCATTTCTTTTTTCATTTTAGGTACTCTGGACAAGAATTCTGGAAAATGAAGCATTTTGGACGTTTTTGGAGTTAAAAGTGAAGAAAACGACAAATTCAAGAAACCATGCTGGAAATTGTACCTGACGGCGTCAAGAGTCACAAGGTGACGTCGTCACTCAATAAGACAAGATGTGGATGTCACGTTTATACTTGATGCGCCAGAAGAAAAATTGGAGCATAACACGTGACGGCGTCACGTTATACAAGAAGGAGGCCGTCACGTGTTAATCTAAAGCGTGACGGCTCAAAAGACCTACAAGGGCACGACGTCAAGCAATTGGATTGGACGACAAGAAACCCTAACCACGGCGAGATGACGGCGTCAACCATCAAAAGGTGACGCCGTCACTTGTGTAAATCTATATATAGTTTTCGATTTTTCATTCATTATGTGGAACTTTTGGTGTACAAACCCTAGTCCGACTTTTGCAGTAATTTTAGGGTTTCAAACCCTCTTTTCTTCCATGTTCAATTGAAGATAAGTTATCCTTTAATCATTCAATATGTCTATGCGTTGTTTGATTATATAGTATGCTTTTCTTTCTTTTAACATGCTAGCTTAGATTTATTTGTGTTTGCTTAGATCTAATGAAACCTAGTTATTGATTATTGATTGTTGGTTTGTCATTGATTGTTGTGGGTGATTGATTTTAGCATTAGGGTTAAGAAAACTGGCTAATCTCTTATACGGTAACTTGCTTNTTAACATGCTAGCTTAGATTTATTTGTGTTTGCTTAGATCTAATGAAACCTAGTTATTGATTATTGATTGTTGGTTTGTCATTGATTGTTGTGGGTGATTGATTTTAGCATTAGGGTTAAGAAAACTGGCTAATCTCTTATACGGTAACTTGCTTGAACGTCTTAAGAAACGTAATCGGATGTGTACTACGGTTTTATTGGTTGTATTTAATGCATAAGTAACTATTAATGAGGCCATGATAGGATACTAAACGTGTCGTCATAGGAAGAGATAAGAGCTTATAGAGTTGGGGAAGATCGTACACAGCCCCACGAATGGTATTAAGGAATGCAACCCGTCATCCACGCAATTGTGACAAATCAATTAATCAATAAAAGATAATTAGGGAGTAATGAAATCTAAGTAAACACGCTTTTCTCACTATAAGAAGTTCACCAATTTTATTTTCTTGTTATTTTATTTTTATTGCATTAGTAGTTATTTGGGTTAGTTGACTAGCAACTAATTTCGCCCACTCTTCCAATACCCGAGATTTTTACTTGCTTTCCATAAAATATAAAAATACAAAAAGAATCATCCCTCACCTTTAGACCTAGTTAGATTAACTTCAATCCTAACGAACACTATTCCCCGAGAGAACGATCAATACCCTGGTACTTGCCACTCACTATACTACATCGGTCAGGTACACTGCCTGGTGGGGATTGCAAGCTTCTCAAGATCCCTTGAGAAGTAAAACCTTTTGCAAGGTTGCAAAACCATGCATCCAAGCTGTCTTCCATGCGAATTATGTAGTGGTCCCGACACTCGTGATTGCATGGCACTCCGAACAAGCTTTTGTGGACTACGCATCCTGCGTATCGACGGAGGGAAGAAAAGTGGTACACT
>LBNU01037070.1:137213-150107 GCA_014162995.1 Artemisia annua | reverse complement strand
GCCAATTTTGCACCGCTGCCGTGAATAAGTTACATTGGCTTAGGTGAAATTATTTTTAATTAGGCCACTCACTAGTTTTCATCCTTCTAGGAGATTTTATTATCTTTATTGAGGATTCTAGTGCTATCTTTCCTTCTTCCGTTCTTGTTCGAACCATTACAATCCCCCCGCCATCCATGGAAGCTCTGGTAATATTTGATCCCGTCAACGCCACCACAACATAACCACCAACAACCAAAACAACCACCCTAGAAGCACGCACTTAGGAGAATACTCTCACTAGCCACCAAAAGGCTATCGAACTCCCCAACATCTTGAGCTCCCTTGCGATCCAACACGCATCCCGTTGTGCAATAGTGGACTGTGCATCTCTCAATGGACTCGTTCCGAAGATCCACAATAACAAAAAATCTAAATCACTAAAGTATCTCAAAATTCGTAGACATGAAGACGCTGATGTTCGAAAGCGCTCGCTTCGAAAGAAGCGTGCCCCGATTGCGCTCTTCCAATTCCACCTACGTGAACCAAGCTAGTCAATGGTTGGAGGCCGTTTACCGCGGATTCATTCACCTCTTGGGAACTATCACGCTCCTTTCAAACCCGAGCCAAACCCTTACAGTGATTCATACAACCCCTCTTGGAAAAATTTCCCAAACTTTAGGTGGAAACAAAACCAAAACCCGTCCCAAAACAATTCCTCCAATCCGCCTAATCGTTTTCAACCGAACGGTTCATCGTCGAACCGTACTTTCAACAATAATCCTTCCAATAACTATGGTAGTACCAACAAATTGAAGGATTGATGTCCAATTTCATGGCATCTCAAGAAGCTCATTTGGCTAAGTTTGCGTCCGAATTCAATCAAAAACAAACTGAGATGACCAGTAAGATCGACAAACTTGTTGAAAGCTCTTAACACCCAAGTGTTGACACCGGCTAGGAACGCAAATAGCGGAGGCCATTTCAAGGATCCCTCATCATCTAAACAAGTTCACTTGGTCAACATCGTCACTATTAAGTCAATCAATAAGGATAGGGAATAAGATGATAAAGATAGGATTGAAATTGAAAGTGAACCTAAGAATGAGGCTAAAGAAGTTGAGGGTAATGATGAGCAGGAAGTAGAAGATGTGGAGAATGTAGAGGATTGCTTCAATAGGTTGCCCACTAAGGAAGAACGTGCTTATCACAAGGATTTGTTCGATGGACCCGAGACACGATACTTCCTAGGTTCACCAATCATTAAAACGGGCGATCCATCTAATATCAACATACCATGCAACATTGGACATGTGCATGTTTGGAAAGCCTACATCGATCTTAAATCTCCCATAAACGTTATGACTAGGATCCATTACAATTGGATAATGAAAAAGCAACTTGGACCTAGGATATTTCCTAACACATGTAGGATAAGCAACTTTGTGGGAAGAGTTAAAGGATTACATGTTTTTATTGGAAACTTCACGTATGTTACCGATTTTGTGATTGTAGAAGATATTCGTCTGGTAATAGATAATTGCTCAACTCAAGTAGTGTTTGGGAAACCATTTGTTGAAGTCTCTAAAATGACTTATGACCCGTCTCTAGGGATAGTTAGGTTCAAGGAGAAGACCGATGAGATAGCCTACCAAATTCCATATAAGATAGAGCAATACCAACTTTTATCGAACCTTGAGAAGGAGCATAAGCAAGCGGTCTACTATAGGAATGACGAGGATAGACATAGAGGAGTAGACTACGTAATGAGCAAAATACTTGGGTTCTATAAGGAATGCCTACAACTAGGTCCTGAATACAAGACTAAACCAAAGGATGACCTTGAGGACGTGACCGATGATGGAGTCACGTAATAGGGAGTGACTTTGAGTTTAGCTACAAGACTCGTTAATAAAGAAAAGCGCTTCTTGGGATGCAACCCAAGCTTTATTTGATTGTTTGTTTGTTTATTTGTTTTTATTTGCTTCCGTATGTATGTTTTATTTATATTGTCTATTGTTCATGTCTCAAATTAAATTGTGAAAATGCTTTATTTTGTTTTTAACTTCTTCTTAACTACATATAAAGGTATTTTGCAAAAGATAAGTGTAAGGAAAATCTAAATTTATTTTAAAAGAACGAATTGAACATGAACAATAACAATATTAAATAAACGTACATATTAGTACTTGTTTGAGTCAAATGCTTGTATAGAGTCATAATGAATATTTTGCAGGAATTCCAGGAATTAAGACATAGGTTTTTCTATAAATTTTCCGGAAACAAAATATAAAATTTCTGTCAGATCAATTCTAACGGCGTCAGGCATTCCAACCTGACGACGTCAGTTGTAATTTTCTGAAAATTTTCCAGGTTTTGTTTTTCTGCCGAAATTGTAAAGTTTCGTAAAATCTCTAACTTTTAAACTCCAGGAATCTGCGAATATTCATTCCACAAGCATTATATCTTTACTTGCTTTCTAGGATTTACTATTATGTAGAATTTACCGCCGATTTTACGCTAGGTTTTCTTGTTTGTTTTCTCAGTTAATTAACAGGTTATATTTGACAAGAAGATGTACATGCAACACATCAAGCTTTTGGAGCCGCTTCAATCTTGAGTTTTCACATTTNGCAAGGCCTCGAGTCTAGCTACAAGACTCTTTAATAAAAAAAAGCGCTTCGTGGGAGGCACCCCATGCCTATCTTTGTTTTGTTTGTTTTTATGTTTTATTTGTTTCCGTATGCATGTCTATTGTTATTGTTTGTGATTCATGATCAAATTAAATTGTGAAAATGCTTTATTTTGTTTTTAACTTCTTCTTAACTACATATAAAGGTATTTTGCAAAAGATAAGTGTAAGGAAAATCTAAATTTATTTTAAAAGAACGAATTGAACATGAACAATAACAATATTAAATAAACGTACATATTAGTACTTGTTTGAGTCAAATGCTTGTATAGAGTCATAATGAATATTTTGCAGGAATTCCAGGAATTAAGACATAGGTTTTTCTAGAAATTTTCCGGAAACAAAATATAAAATTTCTGTCAGATCAATTCTAACGGCGTCAGGCATTCCAACTGACGACGTCAGGTGTAATTTTCTGAAAATTTTTCAGGATTTGTTTTTCTACCGAAATTGTAAAGTTTCGTAAAATCTCTAACTTTTAAACTCCAGGAATCTGCGAATATTCATTCCACAAGCATTATATCTTTACTTGCTTTCTAGGATTTACTATTATGTAGAATTTACCGCCAATTTTACGCTAGGTTTTCTTGTTTGTTTTCTTAGTTAATTAACAGGTTATATTGGACAAGAAGATGTACATGCAACACATCAAGCTTTTGGAGCCACTTCAATCTTGAGTTTTCATATTTTCTTGGAGGAAGATTTAACCATGTTACTACATCATCCACACCGAACGAATCAGGGGAGTATTTGTTTTATTCTTTCATTTTCTTTTCTTTTACATCTTTTAATTAAACATTGGAGACAATGTTCGGCTTAAGTGTTAGGGGGGTAAATGAAGATACCTTAGAAATTACAACTGCACTTGATTCTTGTTTTGTTTGATAGTAGATGTGTAATAAAACTAAGAGAAATATTTGTTACGGTAATTTTAGCACCAAATTTAAAATTTTTTGCAACATTTAGGAGTAAAACTTTAGTCTTAATAAGCGTCTCATGGATAGGAGTTATAAGACTAGCACAAAAACCGTACCACTCAAAAATTTCCACCCCAAATATGTGAGGTTCGCCCCTAGATTTGTTAGGAAAAAGCATTTATTATTAGTGCTTGTGAGTGTACCGGTAGTATTTAGATTCTAGAACTTGCGTTAGAGATTCATCCCGAGACCACAAGTGAGACTACATTCGTGTAGTTAGGATTTACTACATGGTAAGAGGCAATAGGATAAACCGTGTTTTAAACCTGTTTATATAATTACATTGACTTCATTGGTCAAGTAATTCTCTCACACCTTTGCGATGTACTCATTTTTAGTACACGATACCCCTAGTACACCCCTCAGAGCCTATCTTTTTTCATTTCTAACTTTATGCATTTTACTTAAAGGAAGAATTTGTTTACAATCCACCCCAAATGTACACCCAAATCGCCTTAGCCTACCTTGTATGCACTTATCTTTAGTGCATTATTGTTATTTGTTTAAACCCTTTGTTAATTTTCTAATTGGTTACATGGTTGCTAAGTTGAGTCATATCTTGTACATATTGTTTTGGGACTATTGGGACTCATGGGTAAACTATTAGTGAAATGGAGTAATGGGGAAGAACGTCAATTATTACCCCCATATGTGCGCAAATGTTTTAAAGTACTCCAAGTGTTTTGATTTTATTGATTCGAGTCATTAGAATAATTATATGTAAATTGTGTAAAAGTTCAAGTGTAAGGGGAGAACCGAGCCCCCTTGATGTATTATTTTGGATGGTAGGGCAAGAATGTATGCAAAAAAAAAATGGAAAAACAAAAGTAAAAAAAAAAACATATGGACTACCATCCCGTTCATTTTATCTATTTATGTTTCTTTTATTTCATAGTTAGTTCAAGTTAAGTCGAGTCTTGGCTTAGCAACGCCACTTTATACATGTAATTGACCAAGAAAATTGACTCGCCACCAGTAAAATATCCCTTATCCAACAAACCGTGTTTTCAATATCCCTAAACCTAACGTTATAACCCTTGAAAAACCCTGTTTGATAGTATATCTTAGGTGCTTACGCCAGGTGGTGGAGGTTTTTGATCCTTTCCCAAGCTTATGCTAATCTATGTACTGTGACAGGTAGTGAGTGATATTTTTCCATTTCCATTAGTGATATATAGATTTATAACACCCGAGAGATAAGAGTATCCAAACACTATTTGTGAGGTGCTAGTGTATAATTTCCGCGCTTATTTTGATTAGAGTAGAACGATCACTTGTTGTAATTACTTTTATATTAATGTTAAATGACCCCTAACTTATATTTTAATTGGTATAAAAGCTCATTTGCTTGAGGACAAGAAAATCTCAAGTGTAAGGGTATTTGATAAGGAAAAATGTGTTACGCTTTTAGGGGGTCATTTAAGCCCTAAATCGTGATATTATGATCAATTATTATCTCAAATCGTTTCTTTTGTCATTTTAGGTACTTTGGACAAGAATTCTGGAAAATGAAGCATTTTGGACGTTTTTGGAGTTAAAAGTGAAGAAAACGACAAAGTCAAGAAACCATGCTGGAAATTGTACCTGACGGCGTCAAGAGTCACAAGGTGACGCCGTCACTTAATAAGACAAGAGGTGGATATCACGTTTACANTCTTTTGTCATTTTAGGTACTTTGGACAAGAATTCTGGAAAATGAAGCATTTTGGACGTTTTTGGAGTTAAAAGTGAAGAAAACGACAAAGTCAAGAAACCATGCTGGAAATTGTACCTGACGGCGTCAAGAGTCACAAGGTGACGCCGTCACTTAATAAGACAAGAGGTGGATATCACGTTTACACTTGACACGCCAGAAGAAAAATTGGAGCATAACACGTGACGGCGTCACGTTATACAAGAAGTAGGCCATCACGTGTTAATCTAAAGCGTGACGGCTCAGAAGACCTACAAGGAGACGGCGTCAAGCAATTGGATTGGACGACAAGAAACTCTAACAACGGCGAGATGACGACGTCAGCCATCAAAAGGTGACGCCGTCACCTGTGTAAATCTATATATAGTTTTCGATTTTTCATTTATTGTGTGGAACTTTTGGTGGGGAACTTTCGGTGCACAAACCCTAGTCCGACTTTTGCAGTAATTTTAGGGTTTCAAACTCTCTTTTCTTTGATGAGTGCTCAAACACTCATCATTTTTGGTAAAATCTGAACTGCAAAACATACAAAAACACTCAGAAATGCATCAAAATACTGAAAATATTTCAAAATTGTGTTTTATATGTTTTAGATGCAAAAATGAGTAAAAACAAATGAAAAACGAACAAAGTTTGCATAATTGGCAGTTTCAGTCCCCCAACTTTCAAAAATTGGCAAAACTAGTCCCTAAAATCCAAAATTGTGGAGTTTTATCATTCAAGGTCCCTAAAATAATTTAAGTTGTCAATTTTGGTCCTTGAATGATTCTTTGGTAAAATTTCACTTTTAACCCCTCAACTTTGCAAAATGTCAAATTTAGTCCTCGGGTTTTCAAAAATGGAAAATTATCTTTTTATAACCCTTGTACTATTGGAACTTGTCATGTTTGGCCCTTATGATAATTTTTGGGAAGTTGCAGAACCAGCCCCTCCAATTCAGATTTTACATATTTGGTCCTTGTGATTAATAAACCTATAAACCAAATGGACCACTTATGTAATTTACCAAATAACCCAAAACCCCAATCCCTACCCCCTGGCCCAATTCTCACCCACAAGCCCACCCCCGTTTTTATATACTCCCTCCAGTCAACACCCCCAGTCAAACCTCACCCCTAACCTCTTCCCTCCCACCATTAACACCTTAATTCCAGGGTACTTTGTCCCCTTAGCCTCACCTCCATAGCCTCCAAACCACTCCTTCTTGTTCCCCCAGTACACCCACCATTAATAATCTCACCTACAACCCACCAAACCACCCCAATTGGCTTATAAGTTTTTCCCGCCAAAATGCAATGAACGACCAAGATTAAAGTTAGTCATCCAATGGCTCAAAGGAGAGGTGGGAAAGTCTCAGAACCCCACATGGGACATTATAAGTCAAGAAAGAAGGTGAAGTAAGGAGGCAGTTAGCTATAGTAGTTTGTAGAGTAGTTTAGGATGTCGTTTTAATTAATTCTCATTTTCAGTTGTATTTCTTAGCTAGAATAAGTTACATTCAGTATTCTTAATGTATTTTGAGTATTTTCCAATATAAATTTCAAGTTCTTCAGTTTTAATTCATAAGTTGCAATTTTCTATTGAAATTTTCATATTGTTGAGTTGTTAAAAGTAATGCTTCTCAGTGTTAATGGACTCTCTTTAGCTTAAGTATAAGCTTTCAGAAGCTTCTAGGGTGTAAAGACTTGTTTTATTTCAGAATTCTAAAAAAATACCAAAAATATAAGAAAAATAGTGGTAAAATCAAAAAAATCAGTAAAAAGGAAGAAGAAAGCAAAGGAGCATGGTGGATTGTGGATTTTCATGGTTTTAGAACCTCAGGGGAGGTGTTAGGATAGTTGAGGTTCCCTGGTTACTTGTTTCTCAGTTGGATATCATTGTAAGCCTCATTCATGATTTTTGCATATTACTGTACACGTCTTTGTTTCATGCTTATATTTGCTGATTTATGCTTTATGGGAGCAGACTAGTAGAATTAATGCCTAATATCACTTGTTTGTTCATTTGAATGCATGATTTGTGATTGGCACTGCCAAGAATTGCATACATGTGATTTGTAAGGATTTGGTGTTATCCATGGTGTTTAATGCTTAAATCTAGTTCATGTAATCATATTTCAATATTATCAATCAGTTACATGGTCTTACTCAGTGAAATCATTTGAAAATCAAGTTTGAGTGATTATAAGGGAGTGTTTGGATTAAGCTGTTTAACTGTGGTAGAGGTTATTTGTAATGTTGTTCTTGTTTGATGTATGTTGCATAATGACCTAGTATCTCAGTTTAACCTTTACATTCAGTCCTCCTTTGATAAAAAGTCAATTTGCCTTTGATTTGATCTTAATTGTTCACTGTCTTGATCTTAGATTGCATTACCCTCCATATTAGTTAGATTGTTGTTAAAGTTGCTTAGTACAGTCTTTTTATAGCTTAATATAACATATTCAGTTCATAGATTAGGATCAAATCTCATTTTAGTCAACCTTAGGTAAAATTCAAAAAGTCAAAGTTTTCAGAAAAAAGTTTTTGAATAAACTTTGGAATTTTGTGTAGGTCTTATTATTAAGTTTCATGATTTGGGTTTTTAGATAGTTAATATTTCACTGCTTACCTTCTTTATAGTATTTTTAGTTATTTTTTATTCAGCTTATTAAACTGCTTATTTGGTCTTTCTTTTAGCCTAGTTTTCTATTAGCTCCCCTGTGCACAGTCTCATAAGCCTTTTTCATAAGCTTGCATAATGCTTATTAGTGAGCTTTAGCTATAACTTCTTGTTGTTTTGAATAGCCCTCCTGGCCAGGTGCATGTCCATGTTCTCAATTCTCATTTTTGTACTTATTTAACAGCTTAATCTTGCCCTCCATTGTTGCCTCACCTGACCCTTCAACACTGAGTAATCAGTGATAACAAGCTATATTCACAAGCTCATGGTGAGCTTTTCAGTAGGTTTTAGGCTAAGTACTTTGGTTTTTTGTGAAGTCCTTGCACCTAGCTTGTAGGTTCAAGGCTTCTCTTGGTCTTTTAAGCTTATTTGATAAGCTCAAATAAGCTTGCAACTTAGGCTTAGGGCTTGCTTGTCCCTCAGTGTTGGATTAGCTCATCACTGCTTATTGTAGCTTATTCCTTTGTGTTTCTCAGTTTGTTTTAGCTTATCTTCACTCATTTCCATTGTTGTTTGTTTACTTTTCCTTAGAACCAGTTGTTTAGCTTATTTGAAGAACCTTTGTAACCAAAAACTTCATTTTGAGCTTTTACAAGCTCACTGTTGAGGAATAAGCTTGCCACACAGCTTATTTTTGTGTTTTATAAAGTTTGTTTTTGAAAAAGTTTCTCATTTTTGTTGTTAAATTATTTCTGCAAAAGAAAATACCAAAAATAAAATAGTTTGCAAAAAGGGGCAGTGGTGAGATTCGAACTCTGGTCTTCTGGTTCAAGCCTCAAACAGAAGCCAAGCACCATCTGCCCTAGTGTATTATTAGTGTATTAGTTTTCATTATTTATTTATATAGTATTATTAGTCCTAACAAGCTTATTTAGCTTATAAGCTGATTTCCAGCTTATTTAATAAGCTTGTCACCATTTTTATATTTTTTCTAGCTTAATTATCTTACTTAGTATTTTTATAAAAAGTTTTAGAATTATTACTGTTAGTTTAGTATTTATTATAATTTAAATAAGTTTAATTAGTTTATAAATAGTTTTTAATTAATAATAATTATTTAAATAGTGTAATAAATATTTTTTCTTTTTCCAATAATTTTATTTTGTCATTAGGTTTGTAAAAAAGTAATTTTTATGTCCGTAGGCTTTTTATTTCTTTAAATTCACTTTTTATTTTGTATGTTTACGTTTTATTTAATTTAACGTACGCATTTTTAGGATTTAAACGTTTTTAAGCATTTTGTTTTCACGTTCTTGTTATTGTAGCTTGTTTAAGCTATTCCCTTTTATTTTCCTTAGTTCAATCACTCATAACCTTTTCCCGTTCAAAATCACTCGATCACAAACACGTTTTCGATACAATTCACACCTCGTCGGGACATAACGACCCGGGAATATTTCTATACTCCTTGGATCCTTGCATTGAGCCCTAAATGGCTTGACTTTTGTTGACCAATTCCTTGGTTGACTTTAGTTGACCATTTCTGGGCCAATCATTCTTCCATGTTCAATTGAAGATAAGTTATCCTTTAATCATTCAATATGTCTATGTGTTGTTTGATTATATCGTATGCTTTTCTTTCTTTTAACATGCTAGCTTAGATTTATTTATGTTTGCTTAGATCCATTAATACCTAGTTATTGATTATTGATTGTTGTGGGTGATTGATTTTAGCGTTAGGCTTAAGAAAACTGGCTAATCTCCTATACGGTAACTTGCTTGAACGTCTTAAGAAACGTAATCGGATGTGTACTACGGTTTTATTGGTTGTATTTAATGCATAAGTAACTATTAATGAGACCATGATAGGATACTAAACGTGTCGTCATAGGAAGAGATAGGAGCTTATAGAATTGGGGAAGATCGTACACGGCCCCACGAATGGTATTAATGAATGCAATCCGTCATCCATGCAATTGTGACAAATTAATTAATCAATAAAAGATAATTAGGGAGTAATGAAATCTAAGTAAACACGCTTTTCTCACTATAAGAAGTTCACCAATTTTATTTCTTGTTATTTTATTTTTATTTCATTAGTAGTTATTTGGGTTATTTGACTAGCAACTAATTCCGCACTCTTCCAATACCCAAGATTTTTACTTGCTTTCCATAAAATATAAAAATACAAAAAGAATCATCCCTCACTTTTAGACCTTGTTAGATTAACTTCAATCCTAACGAACACTATTTCCCGAGAGGACTTTCTTAAGATCGTAGATTCCATAGACCTTGACGTTGACACTCGAGAGACTACCCGATTACGTCTCTTCCAATTCTCTCTACGGGACCAAGCTAGTCAATGGCTAGAACGTCTACCCGCAGGATCCATCACCTCTTGGGATAATCTCACTACTCGCTTCCTTGCTTAATTTTTCCCACCGAGAAGAACCACAAAGCTAAGGAATGACATCTTGGCGTTCCAACAACGTCAAGGCGAATTAGTTGCTAGTCTAACAAGGTCTAAAAGTGTTCATTAGGATTGAAGTTAATCAAACAAGGTCTAAAAGTGAGGGATGATTCTTTTTGTATTTTTATATTTTATGGAAAGCAAGTAAAAATCTTGATTTTTGGAAGAGTGAGCGGAATTAATTGCTAGTCAACTAACCCAAATAACTACTTTTGCAAATAAAATAAAATAACTAGAAAAAGTAAATGGTTGTGAAACTTATACGAGAGAAATATGTGTTTACTTAGATTTCCTGCTATCTTTTATATGTTAATTGGTTTGTTGTCATTGTGTGGATGACGGGTTGTATTCCTTTAAACCATTCGTAGGGCCGTGTACGATCTTCCCTAACTCTATAAGCTCCTACTTCACTCCTATGTCGAGCCGACTTATAGCTCCTAACATGGGATCATTAGAATTCGCTAATGCTTTAAATACAACCAAATAATCGTAGTACACATCCGATTCATGTCTCTTAAGACGTTCAATTCAAGCAAGTTGCCGTATAGGAGGTTAGCCAGTTTTCTTAAGCCTAACATCGACTTCACCCACCCACAATAATCACAAACAAACCAACAACATATAATCAATAGCTAGGTTTCATTAGATCTAAGCAAACACAATAAAGACCTAGCCTAGCATGTTAATTGAAAGACAAGCATAAGATATAATCACATAATACATAGACATATTGAATGATTTGGAAAAGACTTTATCTTCAATTAAGCATCCAAGTTTCAAGGGTGGAAAACCCTCAAAAATACAGTAGAAAAACGAGCTAGGGTTTCTTCCCAAAAGTTGCACACCAATGAATGAAAATTAGAAGAATATTTATAGAATTTACAATATGACGGTGTCACCTTATAGAGTGTGACGCCGTCACCTCGCCGCCAAAACACTATTCGGATTGCTCAGATCCACTTCTGACGCCGTCCCCCTTTAATCTTCTCTGGGCCGTCTCCCTTTAGCTTATAACGTGACGACCTACAATTCGTAACACATGACGCCGTCACGTACTAATTCTCAAAATATCTTTCTGGGCGTCTAGTGTAAAAATCATCCACCTTGTTGTCAAAGCGTGACGCCGTCACATGGTAAAGCGTAAGGCCGTCAGGTACAATTTCCAGCATATTTTGAGACTTTGTCGTTTTTTTCACTTTTATGCTCCAAAAACGTCCAAAATGCTTCATTTTCCAAATTAACTCTTCAAAGTACCTAAAATGACAAAAGGAACGATTTAAGGCAATATTTGATCAAATAATTACGGATTAGGGCTTAAATGACCCCCTAAAAGCGTAACACTTTTCGCCTCATCACAAAACAACTATACTACAACGTGACACACAACATGCATCAAGTTCTTGGTGACCAAAGTGTAAGTCGAATCACGAGATTCTTTAGGGTGGTTTCCGAGGGCGGAATACCATGGGAGTAACTCCTTCTTTGTGAGTATCGATATTGGTGAATATTTATGGAGTGAATTGTAACGGTTTGTAGTCCACCGAAAGGATTATACTAGTGGAATAGTATCGTGTCGTGGATTCGCAACTGGACGTACGGATGGTATAAACCCCCCATCTCGAACCAGTATATATCGTTGTGTTCTTTACTCGCTTTATATACTCGTGGTTATGATTGTGTTTGTGGTTATCCTTACTTAAACCACTTGGTGTTCTTCTTGGCTTAAAGTTTTAAAACGTTCTAAAAGCCTAAGAAACCGTATTCACCCCCCCTCTACGTTTTACAATTGGTATCAGAGCGGAATACTCAAGTTTTTGAGTGTTAAAACCTTCTCGAGAAGTCGTTTTAAGTCAAAAACTTCTTTTCCAAAAAATCTAAAATCCTAACAAAGATTTTTGCAAAGTTGAGTATAGATCCATGGCTCAAGAGAACTATGTTGAGGGGTGCTCTATACAAAGACCACCTTTGCTAGAAACCGACGGGTTTTGCTTTTGGAAAACCCGGTTTGAGTCCTATGTTAGGTCTAAGGATATTGATTTGTAGGAAATAATCCAAAATGGCAACTTTGTGTTCATGGTGGAATACCCCGAAACAAAGTTATTGGTGGAGAAGCCATATTTGGATCTAAAAGATGATGAGAGGAGGAAGCTTGGCAAGAATGACGAAGCCAAGATGTTGATCTCTAATGCTCTACCACGAAGGGAGTTCGAGAGAGTCCATGTTTGCAAAACCGCCAAGGAAATTTGGCATTCTCTCATCATCACTCATCAAGGCAACTCTCAAGTCAAAGATTGCAAGATCGACTTACTCATCCAACAATATGAGAAGTTTACAATCTCGGATGAAGAAACCATCGACAATGGTTACACAAGGTTCAATGCTATTATCACTAGCCTCACGGCTCTAGATCCTAGCTTTTATAACAAGAACCATGTGAGAAAGTTTCTTCGAGCACTTCCGGTAAAGTGGCGACCAAAGGTGA
>LBNU01037070.1:126899-137059 GCA_014162995.1 Artemisia annua | reverse complement strand
ACAATTTGCCAAAAATTGTATGGTAATCGACTCACCATATCTTTAATTAGTGAAGAGTTGGCTAGCCCGCAAGATTATGGCTTGTGGTAAAGGCAGTTGGAAAACCATAATTGGTAATCAGCTCACCAAAGATAATAAGTTATTTTATCTAAGAGTTGGCTAGTCCTGAAGCAAACGGCTTATGGTAAAGACTTATCAAATCCGTTGAAAGCTGGTGATTTGCTCAAAATCACACGGTTATCGGTGTACCATGGTTCTTACTTGAACTAAAACATTCGGCTACTCCAGAAGTGATGGCTGTAACACCTGGTATTTTTCCTAAAACCTAATCCTAGCCAAACTTCTATTTTTAGAGCCTGAAACGTTTTAAAACTTTAAAGCATGTTAAATTTGATTTAAAGAGCGCGAGATATATTAAGAACGAGAATTTACTTGTAGATTAGCTCAGCACAACCTAGAAAAGCCCGAATATGTCTTACTTGCCAAATTGTTTAAAATATCATGAGTTTGGGAAAAACTATGAAGTTTATGCTTGATTTTAAGGGAAAAACTATTTCGAGAACGATGGCGCAAGTTTTATAATTTTTCGAGTCCGTTTGCTAAGTCATATCGAGTCCCGAACTGTTTTGTGAAAAGATAAGCTAAAAACCCACCCTAAGCTCCACCTATATATACTTCCCCCTCACACCCTTCTCTCATTTTTACAAACCAAAAACACACACATAACTTTCATCTCTCTCTCTTCTTTCTCTCTCTATAACCGGCGACACCCACAACCCCCGCCGGCGTTCACATTTTCCGGCCACCGGAAAATATTCCGGCCACCTCCCACTACACCACCTATACCATCTTGTAGATCGGGACACCCCCGACTCATCCCCATAAACCGTTTTCCCCCATTCGACCCCACGCGCTCCAAATCTCAAAAAGAAGGTTCGACCTTCGTGTATTTTCCGGCCAACTCATTTTCCGGCGAGTACTTTTGGTATTCGAGCCTCCCTAATCTTCTAATCACGTTTTCATTACCAAAAACCTTATAAAAATGAAACCCTAATTTCGTTATTTTGATTAAACCGAAGGTTTTGTTTATTTTTTTTTATATAAAACGTTTTTAAATGGTACGCACTACGTTTTACCTCTCGAGGGATCTCGAGAATCTTACAATCCCCACCAGGCAGTGTACCTGACCGATGTAGTATAGTGTAGTG
Organism: Artemisia annua; assembly: GCA_014162995.1. Classification (NCBI taxonomy): domain Eukaryota; kingdom Viridiplantae; phylum Streptophyta; class Magnoliopsida; order Asterales; family Asteraceae; genus Artemisia; species Artemisia annua. The sequence goes on along the minus strand of LBNU01037070.1, from coordinate 135,851 downwards.
GCAAGTACCGGGGGATTGATCGTTCTCTCACAGGGAATAGTGTTCGTTAGGTTAAAGACTACCCTAATTAAGGTCTAAGGGTGGAGGATGATTATTTTTGTATTTTTATGTTTTTTAGAAAGCAGTAAAATCTCGGGTTTTTGGAAGGAGGGGCGGAATTAGTTGCTAGTCAACTAACCCAATTAAACTACTTATGCAGGAAATTAAATTAGGGTTCTACAAGAAAAGGGAAGCATGTCTACCTATGATGTATTACTCCTTGCTAGCTATCCAATTCTACCTATTGAATGTAAACCTTGTTTTAATTGACGGGTGTATTCCTAACAAGTCGTAGGGAGTGCGTTCAATTCCCTAACTCTATAAGCTCCTACCTCACTCTATGACGATACGTCAAGTATCCTATCATAAGCTCACCGATAGCAACCTACGCATGAAATACTACCTTAAAATCGATTAACGCACATACGATTCACGTTTCCTAAGACGTTCAAGCTTGTTACCATATAGGAAGTTAGCCAGTTTTCTTAAGTCTAACGTAGATGAAACATTCAATCAAAACAAGAAACAATAGGAAACAAGAATTATAAACTAAACCAACTAGATCTATTGAAGTTGTCACTACTTTAATTGATGGATATAGACAGTCACATCAACAAGCCCTTAATTGATGGCGATAGACACACACATCAACCAGAAATCAACAAGATCTAATTAGTCATATACAAGTTTCACACAATCATAAATAGACATAAGGTGATTTAGCAAAGCATGATTAATGAAGAACAAGCAACAATAGTTATTGAAAACATAATTGATATGGAATCAACAAACCAATATAAGATGTTTATGGAGTGATTCGGGACCTCTAAGTTGCTGGAAAAACACCTACCCTAACCCTAAAATCGGACCTAGGGTTGGGGGCTTACAAATAGTGAAGTTATGAGGTTATATTTATAGGCAGTTTGCTGTACGAGGGGTCTTGACGGCGTCACCTTTTACTCTTGACGTCGTCACACTGCAAAGTTAGGGTTTCGTGATGGCCTTCGTGACGCCGTCACCCTTTAATTCCCAAAAATCCATTCTGGCCCGTCAAGCTGTGATGGCCATCACATAGGCCGTCACGGGTACTATTCATCAGATTTAGCATTTTGTCGATTTCTTCACTTTTATGCTCCAAAAACGTCCGAAATCGCTTCTTTTGTGATTTTCTCCTCAAAAGTACCTAAAATGAGAAAAGAAACGACTTTGGGTGAAATCCGATCAAATAATATACGAATTAGGACTGAAACTGACCCCTAAAAACGTAACATTTTTCGCCTCATCAGTGTGACATCCTCAATCACCAATTTATGACAATCAAACTTTCAAACATTTTAAAGTTTAAAGTATTCTAATTCTGTAATGTATAATGCAACTATGCTCTTAATTGAGCACAACTAGTTCACATGGTTATTAACAAGGATGAAATCCTTCCATGACTAGTATTGAGTGTCATCTCAATTAAATCAGCATCATTGTATACAAACCACAATATGCTATTTAAAATCCCGTAAACTTAATATCCATTGTGTAATTTTGATGCCTACCAATCTTACAAGATTTATTGTCGTCTATAACAATTACGCAACAATTTGCTATATTGTTTATACTTAGAATTTAGGAGCAAATCCAGGTGAGGATCATTATATTAAGTTCAAACATATTCCATCAGAATATTCATTACACAAGTTATATATAATAACTTTTAATTGGATATCAAATATTGTCAAGTCATCTTGCATTTAAGCATGATACAACAATAATATGATGCACATTAAAAATCCTTCAGTCACACTTAGATTTTATTCATGTTCTATCCTTTCAAATATATATATTCATTTAATCTTTCAAAATGACATATCATATTCCATTAGATTTATTTACTGCACGTGTTTATCAAATAATAAACTTTAGTTCCATTCCAAACTAAGTCTTAACATTTTACTTATATGGAATGTAACTTCTTATATGTTCTGCAACATATATGATTTAGTAAATCAAACATAATACTCCCACTAGCTTTTAGAAATACTTAGAAATTATCTTATTTCAATTATAAATCACAACATGGATTTAATAATTAAACATAAGAGTAATCTCCTAGATGCATGCATTTATCCATTCATGGATTATTGCACTTTTGTATACTTCCAAAGATTTATTTGAATTCATAAACTCCTTTTGATTACTTATCGTCCTCGCTTAAGTAATCATTCAAGAAAGAGTTTTTGATATTCATTGTCAAATTTCATATTCATATAAATATGACAATTTCCATCATTGTATCTTTAATGTGCTTAAGAAAGAGTATTCAATCATAGTTAATTGCTTAAATATGATTAATAATCTTGTCATAAGACATACATTAAAATATGTATACAATTTTGTCCATATGATTTGTATACAGAGATTTAAACCCCAAGGATTACACTATCTTTGAGTAAACTCATCTTCATTCTCTAACTATTAAGAATTAAGATAAACCAAATTTTCAAAATTTGATTATCTTTATGAACAACATCTATCACATTCATAGTATATGTATTTTACCCAATTCATTATTTGGTAATACTTCATCATATAATTCTCAGCATATGAACCAAATATCTGAGATATCCGAGTGGATCTATGAATGATAATTCCATCATCTTGAGGTTTAACATTTACATGTTAAGCCTCATCATGAGTTTCACTAGTATGGTTTTAGAAGATTATGTATTTTGTAATTTTATCTTTTCTAGATAAAACCTCCCACTTGCCTTTAGTAATATATAGACCATCTATAAATACTTAGCAATTAGAGAAACAATCCAATTTTCTCTTTTGGGACATTACAAATATACCTTGACAGTTCCTGACATGTTTTTGTTAATTACTTTCACATAAGTAGCTTAACAAATTCAGAACTCCAATTTAAGACTTAATGTGATTCATCACATTTCATAATTCAATAACGTCTTATTAATCTTCTAGGAGTCTAATTGAGTATATGCAATCCATACTCAATTTTCTAACCTTGATAACTTTTGGAAGAAAGGAAGTTATAGTTATCTTGAACCAAACACTACAACAAGAGTTTGATTTCCAAACTGAACATACCATAAACTTGTGGTATTTCATTAGAACTCATATTGTCAGACAATCTATCAATATGAAAGATAACCATATATATTTATTAACTTGTCTATTTACCAACTAAATCAACTTAAGGGTGAAATAGAATTTTCAAGCCTCTTGCGTGCTTTATAACCCAAGTACTTATTAATCAAGTCACTTCATGTTCATGTCTTAGAAAGAAGACATAAACTGTTATAATCCCATTACACGTTATTAGTCATTGATTAAAACAATGACTTCTTGTATACGTCTTAATTAAAAGACCATAACAAGTTAACGTCTTACTTTATTATAAGTCTTGTAATACTTAAAAGACTTCATGTTTATAACTATACAATAAAGCATAAACATGCATAATTAAAGTAATCATGAACACCATCATTTGGTTTCAATAATATTTTCAAGTTAACTCAATACTTCATTTATTTATGTCATTCTTAGAATATATAATTATTGAAGTAGCATTATATTCATGCATTTATGTCATTCCAATAATACATAAATATTATATTTGAAGTTATCTTGTTATCATATTGACACATGTTCTAATAGATGTATAATTTAGAAACAGTAAATTATCCATGTACAGTCTCACACATACATGGCAATTCACCTTGTCATTAAAATTTAGCCTGCGTCTCACGTTTACTAAATTTCAACACCAAGTGTTTCTTAGATTAGATGTGTATTAATCATATTAGAACTATAGTCTCTTACTTTGCAGTTAAGAGAATCCTTTAAATCATATTCTTATGTGTTGTACTTTGCACACTATAAAGATTTCTCCCACTTGTGCATGGAACAACATCATGTACCACATAAACAACACTACACGCGTTTGTTAATGTGAACAATATGATTTGTGTCATTAGCATAACTAGTAGATATAGAGTTACTCAATCAATCAAGGAAACGCACATGACTATCCTTGAAAATATTAGTGTCTATATTTGGAAAGTAATTATCTTGAGACATTCAAAAGATAATCTAAGTTACAATCAAGACAATAAGTCTTGTAACTCCCACTGAATTAGAGAACATTACAATAACCCCTTATTCAGTAATAAGAACACTATGCTCCCACTGAATTTAACAACATTGTAAATGTGTCATTATCAGTGAAAGGAAATAGTATGCTTTTTACTTTCCTACATCTTTTGAGAAAACCCATTCGCAACAATTATATAGGTTCTAAAAGAATGTATTCTACTACGTAAACGTGATTCATCACATTCCAAACTATTAACTTGAAAAATTGAGCATGCAATTTCTTCCTTAATAGATCTACCATTCCAACAATTGTATGTAGTATTTTAAATGGTCAAATCAAAACAACTTAGATAAAATAATCTAATTTGTCTTTTACCATCTTGCAGTAATCAGTCTAGCTTCTAATTTAATAACTCATAAAGTGCAAATAATCATAACTATTAAAGTTTGCTATGAGTTATGTATTTAGAATTTAGACAATTCTAATCATCCTATTATACCTTTCTCATTCATGAAAAGGAATAGGATTAAGTCTCACACTTCTCTTATGGAAAGAAGACTATGTTAATTCTTTTCGTAAAGTTGACTCTAACCAAAAATCCCATACGGGTGTAGATCAATTTACTTGTAAAAAGAATAACTTACGTTTACGGTTCCATGTTGCATTGATACATTAAAAGAATTTAGAAATTTCAATTTTAGTATTATCGATAATCAATATTTTCAAGAAAACAGAATACCCATGGATATATTCGTATAACCAACATAGTTTCTTGAAAATCTAGGATCCAACTTTTCATAATTTCACTACGTCAGTTGATCTGCCATATAATGAAAGTACAAAAGATGGTAATCTGTCGAACAATAATTGGCAAACAATTTTCCAATTCCTAGATCATTTATGGGATTTACATCAAATTGATTCATCAATTTGCAATGTAAGCATGTTTCATCCCATCTCATGCCTTAAGTTCTAGTTCTCACGCATCAACTTAATTAAGTCGTCTAACTTAGCTGCAAATTCTCCATGTGTGGTCTCACGCACACTCGGAAATTTACCTTGTCATTAATCTTTGGCCTAGGTCTCACGCATACCAAAGAATTAACTCCAAGTGTTTGACTCCTCCCAAACTAACCAGTTAACCAGGTGTGGTCAACAAGTCAAATCTGAGAGAGGAGAGATTAATTTATGATCCGGTGTAAGCACAGTGTATCCCCGGGTCGTTATATCCCAGCGAGATTGAAATTGTGTTTTGGAAACGTTTTGGGAATGAGTGATTAGGGAATAGTAACCAGATAAAGATTTTGATTGATTTTACACTACTGATTGCTTGGAATTAAGATTATGAAACAATATTAACAAATACAGGAAATCAGATAAACCTAAAATGCAAATGCGTGCTGGAAAAATGGGGATTACACAAAAATAAACTACAGGGGGTGAAAATGAAACTTTTACAAACTTAATATTAAAATAAAATTAAATTAAAAAGAAAAATATTTTTTTGATTATTTTATTATTTAATATTAATTAAAACTATTTAATACTTATAATTATATTTAAACTAAATATAATATAATAATAAATAAATCTAAGAAAATGAAAATTTATTTTTAAAAACTCTAAAATAACTTAAAAATGATATAAAACTGAAAATATTTATTTTTGTCTTTTTCTGAATTTAATATTAATTAATTACTAATTAGATATTAATTAACTAATTTAAATTACTAATAATACTAAACATGACTTAGAAAATTATAAAATATTTTATAAAACTAATTAACTAATACAGGAACCTTAAAAAATTATAAAAATTTTATAAAAACTATTATTACACTATTTTATTAATTATTTACTTAATTATTAATTAAAAGCTAGTTAAACTAATTAAATGAGAATAATAGCAAGTGAATAGTAAAAATTATGAAACTAATTTCTAAAAATACTTTATGATTTATAAAACCTAGGAAAAATATAGAAAAGTGCTAGAGATTAAAATTAAATAGTAAATGATTTTATTTTTGGTTTTTTAATAAAACTAATTTAACTATTATTAATTATTATAAATACTAAATGAAAAGAGATAAATCTGAAAATTTTTATAAAAATACTAAAATATAACAGGAACTTAAGAAAAATATAAAATTGGAAAATGCTTTTTGAAAAAGCTGAAAAATAAGCCAAATGGCTTAAATAGAAGCTATCACTTTTTTAAAAGTGATGATTTTTTGAATTTTCTTTTACTAAACTGTTACACTACTGAATTTGAGGTACTTTTGTGAAAACAACTTATGTGAAACTCAAAAATAAGCTAAATGTGAGCTAAAGGATCCAACAGTTAGGCTTTTTAGTGAAAATGGGCTTCAAGAGCTTGAAAATCTATTCTAAAAGCTATATACTGAAATCTAGAGGTACAATAAGCTACTACCAATTGAGATACACACAAATAAGTTAAAAAGAATGAAAAAGCTCACTGAAAAGGTCTAGCAATATGAATAAGCAAATCCAATTTTGCTCAGGCCCCAAACAGGCCTGCAAGCTAAATGCAAGCCTAAACAAGCTAGGGGCAAGGGATCTCAAGCCCAAAATAAGCTTGTATCCTGCAAGCTAGTACCACTAGCTTCACAAAGAGCTAAAAATTTTAGGTTAAGCTTAAGGTTAGGGGCAAGAAGAAGGGTTGTGAAATAGGCTTGGTCACCACTGACCCAATGGATTGGCTCAGCTTGGTTTTGGAAGGTCACAAGCCAAAGGCTTATTCCCACAAGCTTACAATCAAGAAACTAGGAATACAAACTAGTGTGATCTCAATTCAACTCAAACAAACTGAATTTAGCAATTTACTCAAGCTTATGCAAGTATCAAAGACCAACAGATGAGAACTTAGGCTTTTAAGTGAAATTTTGAACTAGAAAAGATGGCCAAATAAGCACTTAAGTTAACACCAGAGTAAACAGGCTCAAACACAGCCTTAAACAATCACAACAAGCTTCTAATAACTACTTAACAAGCTAGGATCTAACAGCAACAATGATTAAACAAGCTCAGTTGCGACTGAGTATGTTCAGCAGTCAAGGGTTCAAAAGGCCAAGAAAGAGGGGCAAAATAAGCTAGAATATAAGCACTATAATGGAAACAAAAAGTAAAACTAACAAGACTACCTAAGTGGCTATCTAAAACAACAATAATCAAGCAAAATGGTCCACAAATGAACAAGTTATGGTAAACTGAAAATGGGTCAGTGTGGGTAAAGGCCTGGGTACAGGGGATGTGAATGAGCAGATGGGTAACTTTGAGGCCAAATTTCCATAAGCTAATGAGTTTCAAAATCAAAATTTTCTTTTGATTCAGACACACAGGCCACCAAAGAGTGCAAATCAACAAGAATTACCTAATTCCACTCTATATCAAACCCTGTGCATAGTCTTAAAGATTGTCCCATTTTACAGTTAAACCTTTTTGACTTTGGAAAGTTTTGTACAATGTTGACTATTATTGATTTCTAAAGAGCCCTGATTACTTGAAATGTTGTTTGAAGTTAAAATGAAACTGATTTAGGCTATTAAGACAACTACTTCAACTAAATTAATGGTTATGCTACTTAAAATGTGAACAGTGTGCAAATGTAAGCAAGTAAACCATGATTTTGACTTTTTTTGCAAAGGAGACCTAAATTTTATGACTAAACCATGATGTTGTGACCTGATATGAGTGGAATGAACCAAATGAAACAGCAAAAACAACCTCAAACCCACAGAGGAGAGGAGAGATATCCTTACTTAAACACTTGGTGTTCTTCTTGGCTAAAGTTGGTGGATAACGTTATAAAAGCTAGAGAACGTATTCACTCCCCTCTACGTTTTACATTGGTATCAGACGCGAATAACGTGCCAGTATTATATTGAGTTGTTAAACCTTCTCGAGAATCGTTTTAAGTCAAAAACTTCTTTCCAAAAAGAATCTAAAATCCTAAACAACCAGTTTTTTTGCAAGTTTGAGTATAGATACATACGGCTCAGAGAACTATGTTTGAGGGTGCTCTATACATAGACCCACCTCTTTGCTAGAAAGGACGGGTTTTGCTTTGGAAACCCGGTTTGAGTTTCTATTTTAGGTTAAGGATATTGATTTGTAGGAAATACATCAAATGGAAACTTTGGTGTTCTTGGTGGAATCCCGAAACAGTTATTGGTGGAGAAGCCATATTTGGATCTAAAAGATGTGAGAGGAGAGCATTGGCCAAAATGACGAGCAAGATTGATCCTCTAATGCTTACACGAGGGGAGTTGAGAGAGTCATGTTTGCAAAACCGCCAGGAAATTTGGCTTCTCTCATCATCACCTCATCAAGGAACTCTCATCAAGATTGCAAGATCGACTTACTCATCCAACATATGTGAGTTTACAATCTCGGATGAAGAAATCGAAGAATGGGTTAAAAGGTTCATGCTATTTTCATACCTCACGGCTTCTAGATCCGAAGTTATGCTTTTTAAACAGACCCTGTGGAATTTTTGAGCTTTCCGGTAATAGTGGCGACCAAGGTGACGCATTGAAGAAGCAAAGAATGTTTGGCGTGACTTCTTCTTGACGAACTCCATTGGGAACTTCAGGTTTATGATGATGAATCCTTGAGAATGATAAGGCTGTACCAAACAAGAGGAGGAAGGAGTCTTTGGCTTTAAAAGCTAAGTACTAATAGCAGAATTGACAATAGTGATAGTCAAGGAGGAGTACAATGATGAAGGAGACGAAGACGAATACAACTCATGGCGAGACTTAGGAGGTTCTTTGGAAGAGGTGGAA
>LBNU01037070.1:107853-118126 GCA_014162995.1 Artemisia annua | reverse complement strand
AAAACCAAATAGTTAATAAAGTTTGTGACTTTATTTACTAATTAGCTTATTAAGACTAAAAAGTAATAAACTTTATTGATAAACTAGCTTATAAGACCCTTAAGCTCCGGCCTTAGCGGAAGAAATGATGAGAAACAAAGAAAAATCAAAACTTTATTAGGATAAAGCAATAATAATGGCCAAATAAGCTATGAAAGAGCTTATTGGTTGATAAAGCTACAAACTTTATTATTAAAAACCTAAGAAAAAGCTAAAAGATTAAAACTTTAAGGTAAAAACTTAATAGATCTAAGAGATTTAAACTATTTTTAGAAGAAAAACTAATATAGGTTCAAACTTTTTATTAAAACTTGATAAAACTAATAGATCTAATTAATAAACTATCTAAAAAATCTACTAAATAAAAAGGTGCTCTCAAACTTAAGAGATGTCAAGGCTTATTTGAAAAATAAGCTGAGCTTAACAAGCTCATGCATCTCTCTTTTGTTGTTTGAATCGAGCTAGAGGATGAAAAAGAGAAGAAGTAATAAGACATTATACGATAAAAACTAATAAAAATCTAAACTTTTTATAAAATAAGTGAAATAAAGTCTATTTAGAAAAAGTGTGAAAGAAAGTTTTATAAAAGTGAAGTAATTATAAAAGCTTAATCAATTTTAGAAAAAGAAAATAAAGAAAGAGATGAGAAAAAGAATAAGAAAAGTAACCTCCATAATCTTCATTAGTAGAAATAAAAAGTTTTACACAATAAGCTCTCAAAATAATATCAAAATTACATCAAAATAAGCTAATACAATATAAACTTGAGTAGGCATTAATACTGCTAAACCGCAATGACACATCACGTGCACCAGGAGCTTATTTATGTCACGTAATATCAAGTGAAAGCATCCATATGCTCACTTTGCGTAAACGCATTTTCCGCTTGGGTTATGCTTTACATCAAGGCAAAGCACTTAACTTGTTTGTACCAATATGTTAGTTGAGTATGTCGAGTCGTGGAAAGTCACGAGTTATGAAACTATGGATTCTTGACGTTGTGTTACTTGGACTTATAAGTAACTTATGATTTTCTCAACTCATAATCTTAATTGTTTAAAACTTTTTCTTCTTAATGACAATTAGATTATTTCTTAATCTTCTCTTAATCTCATTTTCACAAAAGTAAAAACCACAAAACCTCTCACAATCCTTCCCAAAATCTTATCCCAACATCCTTCTAAATATTCTCTTACATCTCTTACACCTTTACATCTTTGACTTCACAAACTCCCACACAATATTCTCTTTTACAATATTCCCTTCACTTTATACATTCCCAATATACACTTTTCTATACACTCTTTTACACACACACATACTACTCACATACACACACCTTTACATTCAAAATACACACACTTCACTCACATACCATTCTTCACACACATAAGGCTCCCCATCTAATCACTCTTACATATTTCTTACACTCTTACACACACCATATCCAACCAACATATTCCTTACAACCCCAACAACTTTATTTTCAAAATACACACACTACTCACAACCATCTCATTCTCTACACACACTAGGCTCCCCATCACATCCATTCTTACATATTCCCTTACACACATCTCTTCACTCTTACATAATCCAACTCATCTCTTATATTCTTTACACACTCTTCATCCTAACCATTCATTTCTCTAAAACACATCTCAACCATCCATTTCACCTTCCTCCCCTAGAAATGGAATATCCTTTGGAATATTCTTCTCTTAACCCAACCATAGTTCACTTCTAACCCAACTATGGTTAGTTCTCTACACACCCATTTCTCACCCAACCATGGTTAACTCTTAACCTCACCAACATTCACACTTTCTCACCAAGGAAGGAATATTCCCTTGGATATACTCTTTAACCTAACCATGGTTTATTCTCTACACACTCTTCTAACTTAACCATGGTTACTTCTTAACCCAATTGATGTGCGCGGGATTTCGACCACGCAACAGGTTTTACCTCTCAAGGGATCTTGAGAAGCTTGCAATCCCACCAGGCGGTGTACCTGACCGATGTAGTATAGTGTAGTGGTAAGTACGGGGGATTGATCGTTCTCTCACAGGGAATAGTGTTCGTTAGGTATGAAAAACTACTCTAATAGGTCTAAGGATGAAGGATGATTATTTTTGTATTTTTATATTTTATAAAAGCAAGTAAAATCTCGGGTTTGAAGGATTGGGCGGAATTAGTTGCTAGTCAACTAACCCAAAAACTACTATTGCAATTAAAATAAAATAACAAGAAAATAAAAGGTTGTGAAACTTATATGGAGACAAGTGTGTTTACTTAGATTTCCTTACTCCCTAACTATCTTTTACCGGTTAATTAGTGTGTATTAATTGCGTGGATGACGGGTGTATTCCTTAATACCATTCGTGGGGTGGCGTACGTACTTCCCCAACTCTATAAGCTCCTACTTCACTCCTATGTCGAGCCTGCTAGAAGCTCCTAACATGGGATCATTAGAATTCGCTCATGCATTAAATACAACCATAAAAACCTAGTACGCATTGGTTCATGTTTCTTAAGACGTTCAAGCAAGTTACCGTATAGGAGGTTAGCCAGTTTTCTTAAGCCTAACATCGATAAACAATCATCCAATACAAGTAATAACACACCAACAACCAATAATCAATAGTTAGGTTTCATTAGATCTAAGCAAACACAAAATAAATCTAGCCTAGCATGTTAATTGAAAGACAAGCATAAGATATAATTAACCAACACATAGACATATTGATTAATTTGAATGGAGACTTATCTTTAATTGAACATGGAAGAATCAAGGGTGAAAAACCCTTGAAAAAGCTGTCAAAATCGTCTAGGGTTTGTTCCCAAAAAGTTGCACACTAATGAATGAAAAATAGAAAAGTATATATAGAAAATACACTCTGACGGCGTCAGCTTATACGCTCTGACGCCGTCAGCTCGCCGCCATTAGGGTTCTCGGATGGCCTAGATCTACTTCTGACGCCGTCACTTGTAAACTTGCTCTGGGCCGTCACTCTTTAGCATTACACCTGACGGCCTAGGATTATTAACACCTGACGCCGTCAGGTGTAAACATCACATTTTCTTCTTAGGGCGTCACGTATAGTCAGAATCCACTCCTTTGTCTTGGTTGGCTGACGGCGTCACCTTGTGACTCTGACGCCGTCAGGAAGGATTTCCAGCATTCTTTTGAGACTTTGTCGTTTTCTTCACTTTATGCTCCAAAAACGTCCAAAATGATGTGTTTTCCAGAATTCTTCTCAAAAGTACCTAAAATGACAAAAGGAACGATTTAGGGCAATATTTGATCATATTAACACGAATTAGGGCTTAAATGACCCCCTAAAACGGGTACACTTTTCACCTCATCAAATACCCTTACACTTGAGATTTGCTTGTCCTCAAGCAAATAGGCTTTTATTCCAATCAAAATATGAGTTAGGGGTCATTTAACACTAATATAAAAGTAATTACAACAAATAGTTACTCGACCCTAATCATAATAAGCACGGAAATCATACACTAGCACCTCACAAATAGTGTTTGGATACTCTCATCTCTCGGGTGTTATAAACCTATACAACTACATTTGAAATGGAATAAAATCACTCACTACCTGTCATAGCAAATAGATTACCATAGGCTTGGGAGAGGATCAATTACTCCTCCACTAGGCGTAAGCACCTAAGATAAACTATCAAAGAGGGCTTTCCAAAGGGTTGTAATGTAAGGTGTAGGGATATGATAAACACGGTTTGGTTGGAATAAAGGGTATTTTACTGGTGGCAAGTTAATTATCATGATCAAATACATGTACTATACAATGTTGCTAAGCCAAGACTCGACTCAACTTAAGCTAAAAATGAAATAACAAAAACATAAACAAACATAAAAAGAAACGGGATGGTAGTCCGTATGTTTTTTCTACTTCTCTTTTTCTCATTTTTTTGTATTTTTTTTATACACTCTTGCCCTACCATCCAAAATAATACATCATAGGGGCCTCGGTTCTCCCCTTAAACTTGAACTTTTACATAACTTTACATATGGGGGTAATAATGATGTTCTTCCCCATTACTCCATTAAACTAGTACTTTACCCATGAGTCCCAATCGTCCCAAAACAATATGTACAAGATATGACTCGACTTAGCAACCATGTAATCAATTAGATAATTAACCAAAGGGTTTAACACAAATGTTGTCACAATAATGCACTAAAGATGAGTGCATACAAGGTAGGCTAAGGCGATTTGGGTGTACATTTAAGTGGGGTGTAACAAATTCTCACTTTGAGTAAGATGCTCAAAGTTCGAAACGAAAAGATAGGCTCTGAGGGGTGTACTAGGGGTATCGTGTACCAAAAATGGGTACAACGCAAAGGGTGTGGGAGAATTACTTAACCTATGTAGCCAACGTAATTATAACAAAAACACGGGTGTAAAACAAGGGGTTAATCCTAATGCATCTTATCATGTAGTAGATCTAACTACGCGAATGTAGTCTCACTTGTGGATTTGAGATGGTTCTAACGCAAGTTCTAGAATCTAAGTGCTACCGGTACACACATCATAACATAAATTCTAGGGGCGAACCTCACATATTTGGGGTGGAAAATTTTTTAGTGGTACGGTTTTTTGTGCTAGTCATATAATTTTCTATCCATGAGACGCTTATTAGGACCAAATTTTCACTTCTAAATGTTGTAAAAAATTTTAAATTGGCGCTAAAATTGCCCTAAAAATATTTCTTTCGGTTTTATACAAATTTACTATCAAACAAACAAAAATCAAACACAATTGCATTCTCTAAGGTGTCTTCATTTACCCCCCCCCCCTTACACTTAAACCGAACATTGTCCCCAATGTTCACATAAAAGATGTAAAAGTAATGAAAATGAAAGAATGAAACAAATACTCCCCTGATTCGTTTGGTGTGGATTGTGAGGTAACATGGTTAGATCTTTTTCCAGGAAAGATGAACGCTCAAACCTTCCCTTCCNAATTGCATTCTCTAAGGTGTCTTCATTTACCCCCCCCCCCTTACACTTAAACCGAACATTGTCCCCAATGTTCACATAAAAGATGTAAAAGTAATGAAAATGAAAGAATGAAACAAATACTCCCCTGATTCGTTTGGTGTGGATTGTGAGGTAACATGGTTAGATCTTTTTCCAGGAAAGATGAACGCTCAAACCTTCCCTTCCGAAATATAAATCATCTCCTTGTCCAAAATAAACTGTTAACCTGAAAAACAATAAAGGCAAACCTCGCGTAAAATCGGCGGTATAATCTATAATAGGATATAATGCTTGTGGAATGAATGTTTTTGCAGAATTCCTGGAGATTATAAGTTAGAGAACTAACAAAACTTTTTATGATTCCGGAAGAAAAACAAAACTTTCAAAATTTCAGAAAATTACTGCCTGACGCCGTCAGGTTGTAATGCCTGACGCCGCCAGAAATGATCTGGCAGAATTCCCATGTTAAGTTTCTGGAATATTTCTGGAAAAACTATACCTTACTTCCTGGAATTCCTGCAAAAATATCATCATGACTCGATACAAGCATTTGACTCAAACAAGTACTAATATGCATGTTAATTTACATTGTTATGATTAATGTTCATTCGTTCTTATTAACCGATTTAGATTTCCCTTACACTTATCTTTTGCAAAATACCTTTATATGTAGTTAAGAAGAAGTTAAAAACAAAATAAAGCATTTTCACAAATTAGTTTTTTGGAGCATGAATCAATAACAAAAAAAATAACATACATACGGAAACAAATAAAATCAAATAAACAAACAAATAAACACAAAGCTTGGGTTGCCTCCCAAGAAGCGCTTTTCTTTATTAACGAGTCTTGTAGCTAGACTCAAAGTCACCGTACATTACGTGACTCCATCGTTGGTCACGGTTTCTAGGTCATCCTCTTGTCCGGTTTTATAATCCGGTCCTAATTTCAAACAATCCTTGTAGAAACCGAATATCCTTTCCATGACATAGTCTACTCCCCTACGTCTATCCTCATCATTCCTATAGTAGACCGCTTGTTTAAGCTCCTTTTCAACGTTTGACAAGTGTTGGAATTGCTCTATCTTATATGGCATTTGGTAGTTCACTTCATCGGTCTCATCCTTAAATTTAACTATCCCTAAGGAAGGTTCATAAGTCATTCTAGAGACCTCAATAAACGGTTTTCCCAAGACTACTTGAGTTAAACTTGCATCGACTATTGGGCGGATATCTTCTACAATCACAAAGTCGGTGACATAGGTGAAGTTCCCTACATAAACCGGTAATCCCCTAACTCTTCCCGTGAAGTTACTAATCCATCCCTTATCGGGGAATACCCTATACCTAAGTTGATTTTTCATTATCAAGTTGTATTGGGCTCTAGTCATGATGTTTATGGGCGATCTAGGGTCGATGTAAGCTTTCCACACATGCAAATGTCCAATGTTGCATGGTATGTTGAGATTAGAAGGGTCGCCCGTTTTGATAATCGGGTTACCTAGGAAGTATGGTGTCTCGGAGTCATCGAATAAATCCTTATGGTATGCCCGTTCTTCTCTAGTTGGTAACTTATTGAAGTAGTCCTCTCCATCATCTACTTCTTCAATCTTGCTTACCCTACTTTCCTTATCTACCTCGACTTCCTTAACTTCATCCCTAGGTTCATTATTTTCCTCACTCCTATCAATTGGTCTAATAGTGACAACGTTGACGAAGTGGACATGTTTGGATGAAGAAGGGTCCTTGATTTGGGGTCCGCTATTAGTGGTCCTAGCGTCCTTATGTGGAGGTGATAGCACTTGGTTGGTAAGGGCCTTCAATAAGTTGTCAATCTTATTGGTCATCTCTACTTGTTGTTGATTAAATTCGGATGTGAATTTAGCTATACGAGCTTCTTGAGATGCCATAAAATTGGACATCAATCCTTCAAAGTTATTGGTACTACCATAGTTGTTGGAAGGATTGTTGTTGAAGGTACGGTTCGAGGAAGGACCGTTGGGTTGAAAACGATTAGGTGGGTTGGAAGAATTGTTTTGGGGCACGTTTTGGTTTGACTTCCACCTAAGGTTTGGGTGATTTTTCCATGAGGGGTTGTATGAATCACCGTAAGGGTTTGGCTCGGGTTTGAAAGTGTACCACTTGTCTCCCGCTCCGTCGGTACGCGAGGATGCGTAGTCCGCAAAAGCTTGTTCGGGGAGTTCCATGCAATCATGAGTGTCGTGGGGACCACTACATAATTCACACGAAGAAGTGATTTTGTTCACTTGGCTTGAAGGTTTAGGAGCCTCGTAGGATTTCATAAGAAACTTGACTTGGTCTTCAAGTTCTATGATCCTACGGTCGGAAGTGCTTGAATTATTCGAAGGCAAAGATATTGCCTTGACCGTTTTATTCAAATCACGGGGATCATTCCAACTTTTGTTATCATAGAGAGCAAGATCTTCTAGGAGATCCCATGATTGTTCCGCACTTAGATCACGTAGCTTACCACCGGTCTATTGGTCAATGGCTTGCCTCGTGGGGAGAATGATATGGTCATAGAAGATTTGGACTTGGAGCCAAAGGTCTATGCCATGATGAGGGACTTTTTGGAGTAAGTCCTTGAATCGAGTCCATGCCTCGTAGAGGGTTTCGCCTTGACGTTGTTGGAACGCCAAGATGTCATTCCTTAGCTTGGTAGTCCTTCCCGGTGGGAAAAATTGAGCTAAGAAGCGAGTTGTGAGATCATCCCAAGAGGTGATGGATCCTGCGGGTAGACGCTCTAGCCACTGACTAGCATGGTCTCGCTGAGAGAATTGGAAGGGACGTAATCGGGTAGTCTCTCGAGTTTCAACATTAAGGGCTATGGAATCTACGATTTTGAGGAAATCCTTGAGATGTTGATTTGGATCTTCGGAACGAAGTCCATGGAATGCGCATCCGCTTTGCACCAACCGGATGGTGTCGGATCGCAAGGGAGACACATTGGCTCCTTGGGTGAGCTCAATGGTGTTTCGATAGCCTTGGTGGCTAGGTCGGGAATACTCTCCTAAGGTACGGGCTCTATGAGGTTGGTTTGGTTGTGGTGGTGGGTTGTTGGGATCAAGGATATTACCACCTTCCATGATGTCGGATGGTAATGGTTACGAACAAAAACACGAAGAAAATAGATAGACTAAAGAAAAATCTAGAAAAATAAAATAAAAATCTCACTAGAAAGGAATCTAGTGAGTAGACCTAATAAAATAAAAACTTGATGCGTAGGGATTGCTTACGCACTTTGTTTTACCTCTCAAGGGATCTCAAGAGGCTTACAATCCCCACCAGGCAGTGTACCTGACCGATGTAGTATAGTGTAGTGGCAAGTACCGGGGGATTGATCGTTCTCTCACAGGGAATAGTGTTCGTTAGGTTAAAGGCTACTCTAATTAAGTTCTAAGGGTGGAGGATGATTATTTTTGTATTTTTATTTTTTTATGAAAGCAGTAAATTCTCGGTTTTGAAGGAGTGGGCGGAATTAGTTGCTAGTCAACTAACCCAAGTTATCTACTTATGTAATTAATTTAAAGTTTTGAGAAAACAATGGTGGGGAAAGTAGTGTTTACTTAGATTTCATTACTCCCTAACTATCTTTTACCATGTAATTAGTATGTTGAGTTTGCGTGGATGACGGGTGTATTCCTAACAAGTCGTAGGGAGTGCGTTCAATTCCCTAACTCTATAAGCTCCTACCTCACTCTATGACGATACGTCAAGTATCCTATCATAAGCTCACCGATAGCAACCTACGCATGAAATACTACCTTAAAATCGATTAACGCACATACGATTCACGTTTCCTAAGACGTTCAAGCTTGTTACCGTATAGGAGGTTAGCCAGTTTTCTTAAGTCTAACGTAGATGAAACATTCATCCAAATCACAATCACAACATACACATCACATGATAATCAATAGTTAGGTTTCATTAGATCTAAGCAAACACAAGTTAATTTAGCCTAGCATGTTGAAGGAAAGAAAAGCACAAACATAGATCATACAACACATAGACATATTGTATGGATTGAATGAAGACTTATCTTAGATTAAACATGCAAGTTAGAGGGGTAAAAGTACCCTCTAAGGTCTGTAATACACGAGCTAGGGTTTAACCCTTAAGTTCTCCACCAAGTTCCTCTTTTAAAACAATAAAATTCGTCCTATATATATAGAAAATACGGGCTGACGGCGTCAGCCCAAGGTGTGACGCCGTCACGCCGACGATTAGGGTTTTGTGATGGCCTTCTTGACGTCGTCACGCCGCCTTGTTCCAGATCTGACGGCCTTCCCTGACGCCGTCACCAGACTAGGCCAAAAACTCTCTGGCCCGTCATGAGTAACTTCCAATTTCTTCACTTCATTTGTTCCTGACGTCGTCACGTTGAAGCTTGTGACGCCGTCACCTTCTGTGCACTTTAGGGTCTTTTGAGATTTTGTTGTTTTCCGCACTTTTTCACTCCGAAAACGCCCGAAAATGCTTCTTTTGTGATTTTCTCCTCAAAAGTACCTAAAATGAGAAAAGAAACGACTTTGGGTGAAATCCGATCAAATAATATACGAATTAGGACTCAAACTGACCCCTAAAAACGTAACATTTTTCGTCTCATCAAATACCCTTACACTTGAGATTTGCTTGTCCTCAAGCAAATGTGCTTTTATTCCAATTAAAATACAAGCTAGAGGTCATTTAATGCGAACATAAAAGTAATTACAATAATTAGTCGTTCCACTTTACTCAAAATAAGCACGGAGAAAATATACTAGCACCTCTCATGTAGTGTTTGGATACTCATGTAAAGGAAATGGATAATATCACTCACTACCTGACATAGTAAATAGATTACCATAGGCTTGAGAGAGGATCGAAACCTTCTCCACTTAGGCGTAAGCACCTAGGATAATTATCAAAGAGGGCTTTACAAAAGGGTTATAACGGGAGGTTTAGGGATATGGAAAAACACGGTTTGGTTGGATAAGGGATAGTTTACTGGTGGCTAGTCAATCATCTTGGTTAGTTACATATACAAGTGGCGTTGCCAAGCCAAGACTCGACTCAATCTTAAACTATCGTAACTAAAATGAAATAAAAACAAAACATAACTTAGAAATAAAAGATAGGTGCGGATGGTAGTCCGTATGTTTTTTCTATATATATATATTTTTTTTTCTTTTCTTTTTTTTCGATTTTTTTTTTTTTTT
>LBNU01037070.1:86959-102302 GCA_014162995.1 Artemisia annua | reverse complement strand
AAAGATAAGTCTCCCTTCAAATTAATCAATATGTCTATGTGTTGGTTAATTATATCTTATGCTTGTCTTTCAATTAACATGCTAGGCTAAATTTATCTTGTGTTTGCTTAGATCTAATGAAACCTAACTATTGATTATTGGTTGTTGGTGTGTTATTAATTGTATTGGATGATTGTTTATCGATGTTAGGCTTAAGAAAACTGGCTAACCTCCTATACGGTTTGAACGTCTTAAGAAACATGAACCAATGCATACTAGGTTATTATGGTTGTATTTAATGCATGAGCGAATTCTAATGATCCCATGTTAGGAGCTTCTTAGCCGGCTCGACATAGGATTGAAGTAGGAGCTTATAGAGTTGGGGAAGTACGTACACCACCCCACGAATGGTATTAAGGAATACACCCGTCATCCACGCAATTAATACACACTAACCAACCGGTAAAAGATAGTTAGGGAGTAAGGAAATCTAAGTAAACACACTTGTCTCTATATAAGTTTCACAACCACTTAGTTTTAGTAATTTTATTTTATTTGCAATAGTAGTTTTTGGGTTAGTTGGCTAGCAACTAATTCTGCCCACTCCTTCAAACCCGAGATTTTACTTGCTTTCATAAAATATATAAAATACAAAAATAATCTTCCCTCACCCTTAGACCTAATTAGAGTAGCTTTTCATACCTTACAAACACTATTCCCTGTGGAGAATGATCAATCCCCCGTACTTACCACTACACTATACTACATCGGTCAGGTACACTGCCTGGTGGGGTTGTAAGCCTCTTGAGATCCCTCGAGAGGTAAAACCTGTTGTAAGGTTGCAAAACCACGCATCAGGATCCACTACCCCAAAATATTATCCATGAATGCCAACCGTTTCGATTCAAGGATGGACGCGTTGAATGGCCCACTTGCAATTGGAAGACCGAGAATCGTTGCAATGGCGGCAATCTTCCAGGATTATATAGTATTGGATATTTAACGAATTGCCAATGTGGTGAGTTATATGAAGAGCTAGAAGATGGAGATTTCAAAACTAAGGCTTTAATTTAAAGAGCTCTTCTTATAACACAAAATGAGAATCAAGACGGTGAAGGAGCGAAATTTTGCACTTGGCTTGAGAGATGCTTTTGAAATTATCATAAGCTTGATTGCGAGCTTATGATGAAGTTGGAAGAGTATTGGTGGAATATACGAGATGAGGAAGCATCTCTTAGTGAAACATGGAACGACTATGAACTACAAGATAATGAACCAAGAACGAGTAATGTTTCATTGTTAAGAGCCAAATGTGGGTTCGGTAATCATAAACCGAGATGGTTGGAGCAAGCTAAACTCATTTGCAAAGAAGATAACGAATGGAAGGAGGATCTTTACAATGAGCTAGACGTGAATGGTACCTTTTACGTTGATGAATTGAAACATGAATTGCAATTCCGTCAAGTATTGAGAAAATTGATAATGAAGTATTGCAAAGGATGGGATAATAAGAAGAACGTGGAAAGGAAAATGCTCAACCATATTAAGATGAAGATTAATGATGGTTACGAATCATGCTCAAGTGATGATACATGGTACAAGGAAGAATATGAAGAAGAAGAAGAAAGGGTAAGATGCGAACAAGAAGGAACTTGTTATGAACCTCATACTATTAAAGTAGAGACCTATGTGGTTAAAAAGTATGAGATCTACGATGATAGATGCCACATTCGAATGAAGTGGATTAATATCGATGATGTCCCAATTAGCGGAAAGAATGTTTGGTTGTTGCAGAACGGAACTCTAAGAGATGTGGAGACTGAAGATCTCCTGGACGAAAAATAGGAGCTGAAGATGAGTCTAACTTGAAGACTCTAGAATAAAGAAAAGTGATCACCGGGAGACAACCCGGATTTATCTTTACTGTTTTTTGTGTCGAGTCTATCAGACCTGTAGATGCGGCGTATCAACTGCTCAGGTCATATCTTTTATTTTTCTTTCTGCATTTTATTTTTAGACTTTAAAACATTCTATCCGTTTATTTAATGCGGCGCATCCCTGGTTAAGGATGCGACGCATCTTATTTTCTGATTCGTATTTATTCCAGGCTCGATACGGCGCACCCCTTTCCATGGATGCGGCGTATCGACTGACTTGATGAAATTTTTATTTTTATTTTTTAGGTTTTGTTTTCTAACTACTAATGAATTATGCACGAGTTTGATTTTCTTAAATCCAGATGTGGAATTTTTTAGAATGGTGGTATTTATAGGATTGCTCGCAAAACGCATAATGGAGGATCATACCGAACAAAATCTAAGAGAGTTTTTCCGTTCTAATTCTTTTTAATTTCTCATTTTTTATTTTAGATACAAACAACGAGGACGTTGTTTAACTTAAGTGGGGGGATGGAGAATTAGAACGTTACTTGTCCTAAACTTTTCAAAAATATGCTTAATCTATGCTTAATATGTCAAAATTTAAAAATTTTTAGCATGTTTTTTTTAGTTTAAATTACATAACTGCACACATAACCTTATTTTCAAAAATTGTAAGAACTTTTTCCACAAATATTTTAGTGTGCCGGTGACTTGTAAACTTTAGAACTTCCCTTATATACCACCATAATGAGTATTATTGATATAATTTGAGTGACTTGTTTAAATTGGTAAATTTCTAGGATCACACCCAAATAGCCTTTAATTGTTATGTGTTATTAACTAACCACATTAGTTAGTTAACCCCCGTTTAAACCCTTTTGTTTACTCTCACTTTTAGAGTAAGATAGCCCTAGAAAAACCCTCAGAGCAATTCCTTTCGTTTCTTACACCCATATTTTATGTTTCGTTACACCTTTACACCTTAGCCTACCCTGTAGATTAAAGTCCGTGGTTAGTTGCTTAGGCAAAGTGTGTTTCCTTGCGTAACCTGTGTTCGTGTGCGTAATTCATTATCTTTGGTTAGGTCGGGAAATTGCACAATGTAATTGTAGTGAAAGTACATATTGTATATTTTTATTTTCGTGTGTTTACTATTTTCACTATTACTTTTATATCTGAAGTTTTGAAAAGTAAAGAAATATTATCCGAAAAAATCGTATTAGTAAAGTTGTGAAATTTTACACATTTATGTTAGTTAACAAAAATTAGAAAAGAAAAAGAAAGAAGAAAGTTGGAAGTTTGTTTAACCAAACTATTGTAAAGTTTTGTATTAAGTTGTAAGTTATCTCCACTATTTGTTGTTGTAATATATTTACGGATTGAAAGGGAGTTGGCCGTTATGGGAACACCAACTAAGGTTTATTCTTTGTTTAAGATTTTATTGAGTATAATTCATGTGTACCTAAAGCGTGAGTTACATGAGTCAAAGCGTGAGTTATTCAATGATATGAGTCTTATCCATGGGATGGTTGGGAAGTGATTAACCACACACTAGGACTTAATCTATTTGTTTTGTAATTTTTATTTTACACCAATTTTTATCTCAAATATTATCNAACCAACTATTGTAAAGTTTTGTATTAAGTGGAAGATATCTCCACTATTTGTTGTTGTAATATATTTATGGATTGAAAGGGAGTTGGCCGTTATGGGAACACCAACTAAGGTTTATTCTTTGTTTAAGATTTTATTGAGTATAATTCATGTGTACCTAAAGCGTGAGTTACATGAGTCAAAGCGTGAGTTATTCAATGATATGAGTCTTATCCATGGGATGGTTGGGAAGTGATTAACCACACACTAGGACTTAATCTATTTGTTTTGTAATTTTTATTTTACACCAATTTTTATCTCAAATATTATCCATACCCAACCGTATCTTCCTATTCGTTGTTAGCTTTCGAGCATCCGAATAGAATGATGGCTAAGTAAAAATGTAGATTATATGAATAAGGTAGTAACCATCTGAGTATTAGATTAATTGACTAATGCGCTAGCGATCTAGTTTGTAACTTGGTGACCATCCGTTATGCAAATAACGTGCTAGCGATCCAGGAAGCAAATTAGTGACCATCCGTTAGTGTAAGCGTCAAGGACTCGCGCTAGCGATCTACTAAGTTTATGCAGGAAACGTTTGAGCGAAGCTAGGTTTAACTCTTAAGCCTCAAAACCCTTTTTACCGCTTTAGACTTGTTACTCCTTAGCTTTAGTGGAGGAGATGTGTATGTCTGCCAAGCCTATGATAGAATATTCGTCACGGCTGAGCAACTAAATGATTTATATTTGCTTTGATATTGAAAAATTTATTTTGTTTCTAACTCGTTAAGTGTTTGGTTGTGTGATTATGATAAAATGAATAAGTGCTTAATGATAAAAATATATCCTAATACCTTTTAGGATACAATTTCATAAATTTAATCTAAGGTTTACTTGAGGATAAGTAAAGTTCAAGTGGGGGGTTATTTGATGACATCAAATAAGTACATTATATTGACATCATTTATCCTACTTAATTGACTTGTTTACTTAATTATGTATGAGAATCGGTGCTTGATTGTTTACTTTAGTGATTCTCAGGAAATAACAAGCAATTGGTGAAACTTGGCGATTTTGGACGAATTAATTAATCAAGATGGAAAAGTCTACTGAAATCAAGGAGATACGCCTCATCATTCTAGACAGATGCACCGTATTATCATACTTACATGAATTCGAAGACCATTTCCTGACTTTGAAGAATGCGCCACATGTTATTCTATCATGCGCCGCATATGAAACTTTGGTCAACGAAGAAGATCCAGCTTGTTCTACTCCAGATACGCCGAATCACAATATTGACATACGGCGTATCACTATCAAGACTTCACCAAATACAATCCAAGATACTGAAGGACATCCGCCGCATAAAGATTCAAGATACGCCGCATCTGAAGACGGTGTGCGAAGATTCCAGAATATAATAATCTTGGACCCCACGCGAAGTTGCCTCAATGCGCCGCATCTACTTAGTTCATGCACCGCATCGAACCCTCAGACAGAAACTATAAATAGATCCACATTACATACGAATTTTGTGTGCAACATAACCCTAAGGAGATGAATTCAGACGAAGAAGCAACACAAGACACACCCTAAAAGAAAATCTTAGAGCGGTAAGAAGGTCCTGCATGTGTATAATTCATTAAATAGTTTTGTTTTATCTGTAATAGTAAGCTTTAATTCATCAGGATTGATGGGCTTGTGGCCACCATACTGCTCACCTTAAAATAGCTTTCCCATCAATTAAAGTTTATATGATATTTTTTTGGTGACTTGTACATGTGCATTGATAACCTCTTTGTCTAGCTGAGTTTTGCTTGGGCTGCCATACCCCCTCATCGCCTACTTAACTAGTGTCTAGCTAAGTGGGATAGGCATAAGTGATCATTAAGAGTTTACTCGCCTATATTTATGATCCGACGAGACAGATAAGATTACGATACCAATCATATAAAACTAGCAATAATACAAGTGACAAGCTGCTTAACCATAGAACAGGTCTTCTTGCTGTATCTATTATCTATCCGTGTACGTGTTTGCTATTCTCTGATTTATTCTTATTAGTTTTACTTTTCTGTTTAATCTACGACAATTGTGCTAGTCTCTCAGACTAACCCCCCCCCCTTACGTTAGATTAGGTTGTAAAACTAACTTAGGATATTTAAATACTGATTAGGTTAACTAGATATTACGTTCCACTCTTAGTGATCGACACTCTGCTTACCACTATCTACATATTGATTGGGTACACTGTTCGTTAGTGTGTGTGTTAGGATAAGTCGGCTAAATATAAATTTAAAACTTGAATATGCAAAACAACTATACTACAACGTGACACACGACACGCATCACTTGTTATGTTTTATAAATGTGGTATATATTAAATGTCTAAGGATACATGAGAATATAAATCATAAACGTAACTCACTATTTGACAATCATCCATGTAGTAACGTCTCGTATGAGTCATCTAATATTCATCCCTATGAATACATATTAACTTTGGCCATGACAACTAAATTATTTGTACACACAAATAAACACCAAAACTTCATATTATTCTTAATTTACTGTACCCAAACAATATAATCGACCATGGAGTTTTGAACTATCATGTTCACGGGTGAAACATGCAAATATAGAATACAATAATGTAAGTGATCAATACTTATAACCAATAAATATTATTCATAAATAAAATTGTTTAATGTTTCAAATATCCAAATACAAAAATTAAGCTTCTAACAATTCTTCTACATAACGAAGCCCAATGTCATTAACATGTTGATCATGCTTATCACATGGTAAAGCTTTTGTTAGTGGATCAACATTGTTGTCATCAATATGGATCTTAATAACTTCAATCTCATTTCTTGAGACTACTTCACAAATGTAGTGAAATCTGCGAAGAATATACCTACTGTTTTTTTTATTCGTGGATCATTCGCAAGTAGGATTGCACTTGGATTATCATAATATAGTTTCATAGGGTTTTTGTTATTGTAAAAACACCAAGATCCCCTATGAACCTCTTCATCCAGACAGCCAACTGAGTAGCTTCCGTGACAGCGATGTATTTTGCTTCTGTTGATGACAATGCAATGATGCTCTGCTTCAAGATCCTCCACGCAACCGCTCCTCCATTCATAAAAATAATATCCAGATTGTGGTCATGTATCATCTCGATCTATATGGAAACCGGAGTGAGTGTAATATCTTACATCTAGCTCTCCATCTAAGCCACCATAAACCAATAAGATATCCTTAGTCCTTCCTATGTACTTTAATATGTTTTTAACAGCGCACCAGTGTTCCTCATTTGGATTCTGTTCGGATCTGCTCGTCATGCTCAATGCGAAAGATACATCAGGTATTGTACAAGTCATATCATACATTATAGATCCAATTGTCAAAGCATATGCAATCATACTCATACGTTCTATCTCAGTAGGTGATAGGGCTTTAAGTTTCACTCAAATGTGTGTCATGAGCCAGAGGTAGGGTTGCAAACAAGCGAAGCTTTTATCAAGCAACTCGAGCTCAAGCTTGAGCTTGGCTCGATCGAGTCAAGCTTTGATCAAGCTCGAGCCCCATCCCAAAAAACAAGCTTGAAACACATAACAAGCCGAGTTCAAGCTCTCAATAGCTCGAGCTTGAGCTTTTATCGAGCTTTTCGAGCCTTAATGTACATTAATTTTTATTATACATATTTATTTAAACAACCTAAACGAGAATGCGAATATTAGTAATATAGTTGAGCATTTGTCGTAGAAGAACTTTTTAAACTCTTTCCAATGTTTTGTATAAGTCCTTTCTCTTGAGTTCATAGCGTATTTTTTTGACTTTATTGAAGAGTTTAGCTATCGAATAGAATATTTCTGCATAAATTCGAGATTTTCGAGCCGAGCTCGAGCCTTATTCGAATATTACTCGAGTCGAGTTCAAACTTGGATGATTAAAGCTCGTCGAGCTTTCGAGCCGAGCTCAAGCCTGCCTTGTGATTTTCGAGCCAAGCTCAAGCCCTGTCAAGCTCGAACTTGGCTTGGCTTGATTAGAGCCATAACCATAGTTAAATTACATTTCTTGTACTCATGCATATTAAATCTTTTGAAGATTTAATCCACATAAGTACTTTGGCTTAGACCTATAAGTCGATTAGATGTATCTCTTTAGATCTTGATTTCTAGGATATAAGTTGCTTCTTCTAGATCCTTCATGGAGAAACACTTTCCTAGCAAAGATTTTACATCTTTGAGCATAGGAAGGTTGTTTCCCGTTAACAATATGTCATTTACATATTGTTGGGTCAATTCAGAGCTCAAAGTCTTTTTGTACGGATTTGAGTAAAAAATAACTTAAGTTAATACAAGTCTCTGATAGATCAAGAACCAAGATCAGGATGGTAGAGTCAGTGTGTGATGACAATAACACACTGACTCCCTGAAAGATCTTCTCATTCACTAGTATAATCTGAAGACTTAGTTTCCTCGGATAAGCAGCTAAGGTTCTGAAGCTAGGCGGGAAACTTCTTGGGAAGATAGGTTAAAAGCACTAATCAAAAGTCAAGAAGCATCATAGTTGGCAAAAAGTGCAAACAATTGTTGATGCGAGGATTGTGGCCTCACAAAAGGTTTTCCCTCTCAAGGGATCTTGAGAGATTTTGCAATCCTCCAGGCAGTGTACCTGATCGTTGGAGTGTAGTATAGGTATGTCCAGGGGATTGATTGTTCTTTAGGGGAATAGTGTCGTTAGGACTGAAGTGTAGGTCAACTAGGTCTAAAGGTGAGGGATGATTCTTTTTGGTATTTTTTTATTTTATAAAAACAGTAAAAATCTCGGGTATTGGAAGAGGTGCCGAAATTAGGTTCTAACCAACTAACCTAAAGCTACTAATTAAAATAACAAGAAAAGTAAGGTGGTGGACTTCGCATAATAAGACAAACGTGTTTACTTAGATTTAATTACTCCATAGTTATCTCTTGTTGACTCGTTGAATGTTACAGTGCAATTGTTTTAGTTGAAGCGTTATATTCCTTAATACCAGTCGTGGGGTGTGCACAACCTAACCCAACTCTATGAATATTATCTTCTTCTTATGACGACACGTTTAGTATCCTATCATAGAATCATTAACCTCTACTCATGCATTAAATATAACGAATAAAACCGTAGTGCCATCCGATTACGTTTCTTAAGACGTTCAAACTTGTTACACAAAGGAAGTTAGCCATTTTTCTTAAGCCTAACGCGAGTCAATAAACTAAACAATAGAAAACTAATAAACAATCAATAACTAGGTTTCATTATATCTAAGCAAACACAAAGTAAATTAAGCTAGCATGTTAGTTAAAAGGAAGAAAAGCATAAAAGATAACCAAAACACACATATTGAATGATTAAAACTTTACTTATCTTTAATGAAACATGAGAGAAAAGAGGGTTTGAGAACCCTTGAAATCTCAAAAAATTCGTCCCTAGGGTTTGTCTCCAAAGTTGCACCAATCAATGATCAATCAATGATCAAAAGATGAAAAAGTAATGATACAAGTCTTCTAATCTACTGGAAAATCACCTACCCTAACCCTAAAATCGGACTTAGGGTTGGGGGTTACAAAAAGTGAAGTTATAATATTATATTTATAAGCAGATTTTCTGTCGGCAAAGCCTAACGGCGTCAGTCCGTATAACCTGACGACATCACGACCGTTTTTGCTAAATTGTAGATCTTTTCGTCCCGATTCTGTGGCCTTTTAAATCACCTAAATCCGAGTTCGTATGAAGATTTTATGGCCAAAACAGTAACAGCTACTCCGCGTGCAAGTTGTGATTGTCTTGATCAACATGTGACGGCGTTACTTGCAAGTTGTGACACCGTGACTCCTTCCTCCAAACTACACTTGACGTCGTCACTCTATGGCTTCTGACGTCGCCAGGTTCCATCCTAACGCCGTCACCTTCAAGGTCTTCTGGGCCGTCTCTCTTTCTCTTAACACTAGACGGCCTACTTCCAAATACACCTGACGCTGTTAGGTGCAAATTCCTCAAAAGTTTTCTGGAGCGTCACTTGTAACATTTTCCACCTCCTAAATCTTTAAGTGACGGTGTCACCATTTAAGGCGTGACGCCGTCAGGCGTAATTTCCTGACTTGTTTCTTGACTTTGTCGTTTTCTTCACTTTTAACTCCAAAAACGTCCAAAATGCTACATTTTCCAAAATTCTCGTCCCAAGTACCTAAAATGAGAAAAGAAGCAATTTGAGGTAATATTTGACCATATAATTACGATTTAGGGCTTAAATGACCCCCTAAAAGCGTATCAAATAAATCCTTATCATTTATGGTTGCAAGTGATAACACTATTACATCAAAAGTATGGTTGCAAGCATACTAGGTATAGAAGCTAAAGTACAGTAATTTAATTTGTATCTTTTTCGACGGCGAAACGTCTGCCTAAGTAATCCTTGTTTAGAACATTAATTGATATGTATTAATGCATTTCAATAACAATAATTAACATATTAATTGTTTAGAACCTGTAGGGGTGACCAAGTGATAATGGTTTAGATTCTTAGGATGAAAGTACCTAGAGGTCTGGGTTCGAACATTGGGGAGAAAATTAATCCCCCATTGGCCACGGAGGTTCAAATGCGTCGACTCCGGGCTATCCAAAAAGGTTGTCGTCCTGGGATTAGTCGGCTAATGTCGAGTTGAAAACTCAGGTATTAAAAAAATAATAATAAAAATAAATAAACTTATTACCTCCTAAAAATAATAAAACTTATATTTTTAAAATTTCACACATTTTACTTGGTTTAGCTTGAAAAATATCACTAAAACTTGCATATCTACGTGCTATTTATAAATTCTAACGGAGCAATTTGATGTGTCAGTTTTCATGTATTTTTCCACAGCAATAATTTGAGTTTTGGTATATTTGAGACATGATAATTATTTTAAATTATGGAAGCTAGAACGAAGTGATATGCACACCATTAAAAGTGATGCGCACATCACAATTATGCATGTGTGATATTGTATTATGTGCATCATTACTGTGTTTTTGTGCTATGCGCATCACTTTTAGTGGTGTACATATCACGTCTCATTGTGAAGGCTGCCACGTTATAAACATAGGACAATAGGAAACGTGAAGTATCAAACGATTCGATTGTACTCTTACAATTTGACTTTTTGACTTTGACGATTCATTTTTGTTTCTTCTTTGTTTTTTTAAATGATATTTGCGTACGGTTTACAGGCTCAAATATTGTGTTTTGTATTAGTGTAAATATTTAGGGTGCGTTTGGTATGCGGCAATCAATCACAATGGGAATGATTTTTATAGTAGTGGTGGGCCCCTCGGTATGAAAGATCCATACCTTATCTTTTTGAGTTATATGAAGTATAGAGCATTTCTATTATTCATTACCATAGTTGTGGGCCCACTCATCCTAAACAAACACATTTAATCACTTTCATAGTCATAGTGTCATTCCCATAGTCGGATACCAAACGCACCCTTAATTGAATTACATGTGAAATGTGAGTTAGACATTGGTTCTGTTTGGCGCAAAGTTCATATAAGCTTGAGTTTTTAAAATAAGCTATTTTATAAAATAAATTTTATTTGTCATACATGTGTATTGAAGCTTTTATAAGCCATAAGTCGTCATAATCTCAAGTCAATTAAAAAAGGTTTATGAGGGTTTATAATTAGTTAAATTATTTGAATACCCGTCATAATATAATGGATTGTCACGCAAAAGATAGAAAGATATATGAATTTAATTTAATGTATTTTTATACAATTTACATTAATAAGTTTTAGCTCCAACTAATTCGTCAAACAACTTTATAAAAATATAAGCTGCAACTTCCGGCTTATAATATAAGCTCCAACCTCAACTCTAGCTACAGTTCTAGCTCCAACTAATTTCGTAGAACATACTTGTTAGCACACCCAAGTAGGATGTGGAACATGCCAAACAAATTTGGTTAGGTACGGGTTGGTCCAATCACGTATAAGTTGTGATAGTCAATTGGTCATGAATAATTTCAGGATGTAACGTAGGTGGTTAAATTGTGTAAGGGGTTGTTTGATAAAACATAATGATTTAGCGCTGAGTGGTTCAAAAGCTAAATGATTCATTGACTATGTATAAATTAGATTCTTAGTGTTTGATAGTTGTGCTGAATGATCAATCTGAATCATGAAAATTACCATTTTAACCTTTATTGCATTATACAATTTTAAAAAATTATTCCAATAGTTATTGAAAGAGTACAATATGTTGTTTTTTGCAATTTTGTAATAAAACAGTACAATGGTAGAAGCATTTTAGATAACTACATTAAATGAATGAATATAATTTCCAGCGTGGTGGTTTGAGAGGAGCAGATGCAATAAACTCTGCTAAAACAGGCGGACACCTTTCCGCTAACCATAAATTAACGAAGTGATTACCTTTAAGAGATCTGCAAAGGTAGCATGCCCCTCTCCACATAAAACATCTAATATATGTTCTGCACTCAAACCATCTCTTCTGCATGTAGTATCTTTAGGGAACGATTTAATACAACCAATGACACAATCAATCTCTGTTGCAAGTGGAGGCTCAGAAAATGTGTTGCTCGGCATGGATGGGGGTTGCTTGTAAGGATGCTTAGCCTACAAGGATTTAATGGTATCATAACAATATGGAGCAACACCAGAGGAGGATAGCACTTTCATTGCTGCCGTAAACTACCCATCCACAATCTTACGAAGACATTGCCTGATGTTGGTGTTATCCGCGGTTCTCTCCTCAATAATATCACCTCCGCCCTGACCTAAGGACCCCAACCCAAAACCGTCCAAAATAATTTTAACTAACATTGTAATACCATCATCTTTCCCCATGTAGTCAGAGACTTTAAGATAGAACTTTGTTGCAATGATTTTCTATTTCCAGATCTACGTTCTTGTCTATTCTTGGTACACACCTGCAACGTATAACGTGGAAAAAGCAACAACCTAACGCACGCATCAACAGAGTCGGCCTGGGCAACCACCTTGTAAAGAACTGTTTTCAACAATTGAGAGAAAGCGAGATGACAGACATGAGAGATAGATTTGACATTAGTGATAAATATATAAATATTTTTATAAGTTTATCATAATGGATTAATACTGTAACTTTTATTATAGATATTTTTATAGACAATACTTAATATCGTGACTTCACTTCTAAACGAGCTTAAACTAGATAAACGACCTCAAGACAATCTGGGTGATTTCCACGCCTCTCATATAACGAAAGGGGCACATTCAAAACACATGCACACGCTCCATAAAATTTTTGAAGTCATTGAATGATACTATCCGTTTATTATGTCTCTTTCTAATAAGTATTCATTTTGATTATTACTAGATTTTAAGCCTAAACTTCGTAAAGATAATGGGGGATTGGGGTTGTGGAGCATGGACCATGGCTCTAGAACTAGGTGGGTCCCATGCGTGTGCGTACGGTTGTTAATCAATCGTATTTGTATTTTTGGGATGTCACGAGGTTCTCATCGGCATGGTCCCACCATTTGCAATTGCCTCCATCCACACGGAATTATTGTTTCTCTGCTTAATTTCATGCTTACCTAACTTTTAGTTTTACCACCTTCTTCTTTTGAAAGAAAATGGAATAACAAAGAAACTTGTTTGGAATAAAGATAA
Organism: Artemisia annua; assembly: GCA_014162995.1. NCBI lineage: Eukaryota > Viridiplantae > Streptophyta > Magnoliopsida > Asterales > Asteraceae > Artemisia > Artemisia annua. The sequence continues at coordinate 89,139 of LBNU01037070.1, read as the reverse complement.
AGTGAGGGAGATATCTAGGCATTTTAGTTTCTAAACTTTATTTCCAATTTTCAAGATATTGATGGTCCGTAAACAGCGTCACAAAAGTCTTTACATGTAGAACGAACTAGTAAAGTGACTATTGGTGCTGAGCTACTTATAATTAACTCATTTTATTTACTAGTTACTCGGTATGATAGCTAATTTTTTACGTAATAATTTTTGCAAACAGCTTCTTTTAATTATATAAATATGTTGAATAAAGTTCAAAAACAAATAACTTTAACAATCAAGTACAATAATAAAATGAATTTACTTGTCAAACTATAATTTCCCAAATTTAATTTATTTTTGTTCATTATTGTGATAGCTTGAATCATGGTTTAGAAAAGAAAAAAAAAAACCCCCTAGATACATCATCGAACGATATTTTTCAATATAGTTTTTACGTCAAGTTCGACTCTCGTAACTTAAAATCCTTACGTGAATGTGTTAACAAAGGTCTAAGACCAGGTGAGTAGTAAATTATACGGAGTAGTAACACCGAAACTAAACGACACATTAGCTTCTTTCTCCTCAATTAACATAAAACCAACATTATCACCAACATAATGTAATAAAACAACCAAAATTACAATAATTTCTACTTTTATTTTTTTATTATTTTAAATACTAAAATTAAATTTTCATTAAATTAGAACATTAATAATTAAAATAACATAAAACATTACATTAAATTTAAAAGAAAATGAAATTACAAATTATTGTACATTTGTTTGATGCTGAATGTGTTCAACCAAATCAGCTCTAAGGTTTAGATGAGTTTCCTTGCTAACTAAATCTCGCTAATAACTTGTAACGTTCCTTAATGTGTTCGTACTAGATCATCACACGATGTTGCTCATCTGGATAAAAGTTAGCAGATATTAACTTATTTTTGTCTTTTCGAAGCATATTATATAATATGATACATATGAACATAATACGACTTATTTTCTTAATGTCCATTGGTAGTGTGATTTTTTTTTTTTATTATAACCTATTGTTTCTTCAACACGGCAAACGCTTGTTTCACGTCTTTCCTTGCTACTTCATGCACTTCCTTATACCTTATTCGCTTCGTATCGTACGTAACCGACTGTGAATTCAGCTTAACAAGAACATACCATTCTAGATAAACCCCTTCAGTAAGATAATATCCTCATTTATAATTCACGTCGTTAGTCACAAACGGAACCTCTGATACTTTCTTGTCTTCGAGATCATTGAAGAGAAGCGATTGATGTATGCGTAAGAATAGTGATCGTCTTATTGGGTTCTCCGAGACGTAAGCGGCCACTAGACGATTATGAGCACTGTAACAATCTTTATTTATCGTGATTCGTGGTAACAAGCTTTGTTTTTTATTCTTAAACTTGTAGCTTGATAATTCAAATACTATGTCATCACCTTTTTTAAAACCCTCTAGATTCATACTATTAACTTCTGCATCCGAGAATGTAAACATAAATTGTCCGGAATCCATTTATCGTGAGAAATGAGAAACATGTATTTGTATTAATGAGATTTAATATATTTTGAAAGTGTGTATGAAAGATCACCAACACGTCGTTGGGGGTGTTTGTTTTAAGAGCGACGCATCGAAGGAGCCGAAGCAAGCGTCCTTCGACGCTTGTTACACCCTGCCTAATATTGGCTTGCAAGTCGCTGCATGTTTTTCTTGAAGTATCTGTATGCAAGAGATATTTTAATATGAAATTGCCTTATATTTTCTACATACTTATAAACATTTAACTTATGTAATATTTGAGTTAATCATATTACCCGATATTTTAGATGTAAAAATAATAACGAGTTCATATTTTTTTAAGAAGGATTTGGTTCCAAGATCGGGTTAATTTTAATTTGCAAGTCACGGATATATATATAACTAGTTTGACATATTACAATTTTTTTAAAAACATTGAGTTGAGTTATTTAAAAAACCAAACATTCCTCACATACTAAGGGACTCATCCTCACCATCCATCTAAAAAGAAATCAATGGTTGAGATTAAAAGCATTTAATATTTCACCCTTTTTTTATAATTTAAATATATCTTAAACCGTTAATCGTTAAGCAAAAATAAATACACCATCGCGACGAGCATTTAATTATCTTTCTATAGACGGGCACTTTGATATACTTTCGACAAAAAAAA
>LBNU01037070.1:51955-85986 GCA_014162995.1 Artemisia annua | reverse complement strand
TGTCCTTTTCCCTTTTATACTATCACAGCCATTCAAAATTACAACAAATCCTCCATTTCTTATCTATGTTTCACTTATCACTTTATCATAATAACTTATACGGAGTATAATCTTTCTTTGTGCTTGTGAATTTGTGATAACCGAACACACAAAAAAGAATACCAGCCCTTAATTAGTACAACTTTTTCTTTTATGTGAACTCGAAAGACAACAACCTAAAGAATGCGGTATATCGGCATCAAGATCCTTACAAGGGTCTCGGGTAGGTTTTGTTTTTGTTTAAACGAAAGAAAGCAGGAATGAAAACAAGTTTGTTTTGTTCTTTCTTAACCATTTTTTTACAAAGATCAATGATGGGTTCTTGTGTATAGATCTTAAAGATCTTTTGTCTTGAATGGAATATAACCTGAGATCTTGTTTTTGTATTTGAGTCTCGATTGTGATGGATGAGATGATGTTGGCTGCTGTAATTGATGGAGATGGGTTAGGATCCAAAATAACTAACGAGCTCATTAACGAGCTCTAGATAAACGAGCTCGAATAAGTTTAAGAAGCCAACGCATCACAAACGAGCCGAGCCCGAGCCGAGCTCGAGCTTTTTATATCATACCACGAGCCGAGCTCGAGCTCATATCTTAAGGCTCGAACCGAGCCGAGCTCTCTAAAATATAAACGAGCCGAGCTCGAGCTCTGCTAGGCTCGGGCTCGGCTCGGCTCGTTTCCACCCCTAGCCATACGTGATAGGAGGCAAGAGAGCATACTTTATTATCCATCATACATGGGCCCACCATTTTTTTTTGGCTTCCATCCTCATTTTTACTCTATCATCTAGAAAAATAAATATTCCGTATTCATCTTTATTGATCTTCAAATGCTTGGTGAACAATAATTATTTAAATACTTATTTTAGGCATAAATATTTGACGGTCTATTAACTAGTAGTTTGCTGTATTCAATTTATTAAGCTTTTCGTTTGTATTTATTTTTGTTTTTTGTCACCTATTTTTTTTTTTCTTTTAATTTTTTTTTAGATAATGGGCTAAAGATCTATTGATAAAATGACTTGATATCTTTGATCTATTTACCGGTAAGATTTTTTTTTGGCTACAAAATGCAAGCAGTTGCACGCTGGTACTTGTTGTGTCAAAATTTTGATATGCAAACCATTATCATACCAAACAAGAGTAATGGAATCAATTTCTATATTAAAATTCATTCCAATTCTACCCTACTATCAAACTCATACTCATAGTCATTCCAGCTACAAACCAAACAGCACCTTAATTATATTTCTCATTTGATCCCTACTCTTTTTATTGGTTAGTATTGTAAGGGCTCCATTTTTCTTAAACTTTGTGAAATATGAAAGTGGACTTATAATTTAAGACGGAGAGGGTAATATTTTTGTTATAAAATAAGTTTTATTTGAAATATCTAATTATAATACGGAGTAAATATGGTGCAAGTATAACGTAGGCCCACATAATGTGGAAAAAACAAAAGTTCGTCTTTTAAAAAAAAAAAATAAAAAAAAAAATCCTAGCTCTACCGAGTGGAATTAACTGATTAGTATGAGCCCACATATCTTAAACCAAACAACCTTTTTTGGTACCAACAGTGTCAAACCCATCAACCAAACGTGGCCTAAAGATTTTTAATGTTGATGACATTGGATTTGAAAAAGTTTGTCACAACGTGGGATTTACACACTCACTAGTCCTCATCGTTTGTCAAATATGCCATGTCACTTCATGTATACGAGTCCTCATGACATGCTTTAGTTTTCAGTATCGGAGTTCTACCCTCACAAAATAACTCATGAAATACCAACCATGAATCTTTTCATCCATTAATTAATAAACATCACTGATTCAATAGACACGGATACGAAACTAACAGGAAGCATCACCATACTTGAACAAAATTAAGTTTCACTTAGATTACAGATACAAGAGCGCTGTTGTGATCATAAGATTAACAAAAATTCAAACAGAACTACACAAAATATATGAGAGGTTCAAACTAGTCAACTTAACAAATGTCTATTTCCACTATGGGGGAAGCTCGGGGGAGCTTCAAGAGCTTCCTAGCCATCCCCCAAGCAAGATCAAGTCTTTTAGACGGAGTATGAAGCATCACAAAATCCTGATCAACACTAATTACAATTTTCTTTAACAAAGGGGAACAAGCAAGTATAAACTTTATCAAACATACTTCATTCTCCGAACCTCCAAAAGATGAAAACGACACACTCCGAAGCTGTAGCTGCTTCATTGTGTTGCAGCCTAAATCTAAAGAACAAACTGCTGATGGTGAGACATCATCATTGTATTGTCTCTGCAAGATTAGATACTATTTGATCAGAACCACAACTGAGAGCAAATTTACAGTAATTAATTTGGTGGATTTTGCTCACCGTGATATTAAGAGTCTGTAAATTTGGGGAGTTACAAATCATTTTCAAGACAAATGATGCCACAATATCACAACTAAAATTTAGTTGGGATAATGTAAGAGTCTTGAGGCATAGAAAGGCGGCAAGGACCTTCATGTCGACACCAGCTTCTGCCATAAACTAAAAAATAGAAAGGCATTTTAGTGATAAATTCTAGACACAATATTCTGTAAAGAGACTTTTAAATACCCAGCTTACACTTATCTTGCCTTCAAAAGAAACAACTAACACTTACCTCGCCACATCCAAATTCCAAATCAAGTTCTTGAAGTTTTGGAAGAGCCGTGAGCTCATAGAAACTTGAACTTTTGATCATATTCATTGGCTCGGAATCACCCATACACACTGCCCAAGATAATTTTTTGAGATTGCCTAGTTTGGAAATTCCGATGAGTTCCAATTCACATGTATTATCATGTTCAGAGTAACTCAAAATCTCAAGTAAGGGAAACCAAGCAATAAACTCTCCAAATGTATATTCTAAGAAATGAACATAATTCAAGTGTAAGCTCAATAGATTTGGAAATCCGTGAAAACCGCGCAAGGAGGATAAACAAACGAAAGAGAGATCCAAATGTTTCAACTCCATACAAGAGTAAAGTTGGGTTGGCAAAACAGGCAGGTCGCCGTTCATACATTCAAGAGTGATTTCCTTAATTCCTCTTCTCGACAAGAACATAACCCAATGCTTAATATCCTCATTATCGATTGTCACGTCATTAATGTACCAGACAAACTTTGTTATGGGACCTTTAAGATGAAGTAGAAGTCTGCCTATAATCTTATTTGCCTCATCTGGTACATAATCAACGAAACACTCATCGAATATGAGATGGGTGAGCAAAGTCCACTTAAACTTCCAGTTTTTTGACAAGACATCAGTCTTCACAGCATCTCGTATTGGCAAACGGTCCAGAATATTGGTTATCACATTATCAGGCATGCCGCTAATGAAATCTTGGGGTTCAAATTTGGATGCTATAGGTGTCCCTTGAACTTGTTCCATTATACTAAAAAGAAAAGAAGACGAGTATAAGGTATAAGCCGTAGAGCAATGTGTAAGATTGTGAAAAGGGTGCAGACAAAAGAATCAAGTCATGAAAACAATTTGACAGCAATATCTAGAGTAGCCACATAAGCAATGAACCTTGATCAAAATACAAATCATGTCAGGTCACCTTTTAGGCTTTTACTCTAACCATAAGAATCAATAGGTCCTGAACCCTAACCAACCTAATTAAACTACCAATTCCTTATCAAGTAAAAATAGCATCACCGTGATTATCACAATTCAGTGGTAAACACAATTAACTCAACTCTGAATTGAATTTTGAATCTGAAATATGTATATTTTCAAAATTACTTCAACTTTAAAACAAGAAGTTATAAACATATAAACCAGCTCAAAACATAGTAGAAAAACAAGCCCCTAATATTGTAATGAAGTAACATTGTTGAATTACTAATATAAAGTTCATGTGATGATTTTAGTAGCAAATTTTTTTTCTTTTTCAAAAAAGCAATATATTATATAGAAATAAACAGGCTAGCAATAAGCTAGAATTAAAACGATACCATCATGACCAACACCAAGACTCTAAACTTTACCACCAAACACCCAAACCATAAGGATTACCCTATGATGCAATCTCGACCCTTAAAACACGAGACTTGGAAAACAACCAGTAATCACAATCCTCACCACGACTCAAAACAGTTGTTGTAATACCCCAAGGATGTCCCAAAATAGACCCGAACATCAAATCTAAACGGCGACTCCAAGCTACCTGAAAAAACCTTCCCTGACCACAAACATCTACATTCTACGATGACCCGAACCACATAGTTTAACCACAACCCATATCTACATGACCATACCTACATGACCAGACCCTAATCTTGCTAATCGAAACAATTATTAATCAGATGAGGTGCTTACACATATATAATAGTAATAATTGCAACAAGTAGGCTAATTTCAACATTTAATAATAATACAAAAAAAAAATAAAAATAAAAAAAAAATAAAAAAATAAAAAAGAGGAACAGATAAAAAGCCCTAACCTTATATTGCTTGTGAAATGGTCTCCGGTAAATAAAGATGATTTATTTTTATTTTTATTAACAATGGATATGTAAATTTAATGGAACCTAAAAGAAGAGTGTTCTATTGTAGGTTTTGGCAGCCTTTTCGAAGTTGTAATTTGTAAACATTGTGTTTGCAATTTAATTTACTCTTTCCTTATGTTGCTTTTATAAGACACGTTATTTTCAGTGACGTATTTATCAATGGAACCATTTTTTACTGTAATGTGGACTATCTTTTTGAGAAAAACAACAAAAGAGTATATTACAATTGGAAAAAAAAAAGTTAAAAAACAATCGTTATGAAACCCGAAATCAAATGAAAAACTTTCACTCGAAATTAGATGCCGATGAAACTTCAAGTTAATCGTGTTAGCCACAGTGGCGGAGCTTGATCGATTTTACTAAATTTAGGAGGGCCAAACCATGATTCTTTAATAAACTTTAAGGTTTATAATATATAGTGTGCTTAAATATAATGTTTTATACTTTATAGTATAAAGATGTCATTTTCTAGGAGGCCATAACGGAACCCACAACCCCCTCTAGTCCTAACATAGCTCTCCTTTTGATTAGCCGAACATGGGTGTTTTCGAATTTTGACACCCCTACAGCCCTACTCCCATTAACTTTCATTATTTCTTCAAACTACTTCATGACATCAAAACCCGGCTCACTTGCAATATGATAACCAAAATGCAGTGTTAAACGTTATATTTATCATTTTTCATATGTTTTCACATCGTTCTCATGATTATTATTTGGGTAATAGACAACTTCTTTTAAAATAGAAAAGCTTTTAATGATTATCAATTCTACCTTAAATTACATTAATTTAATATAAATTATTACTACTTACGTCTCAAAATTATTGTCCACATTAGACAAAAAACACACTATTTAAGAGAAGTGGAATCAAAACACTCTTCAACTAATCAAATAGCATCTACACCCACTAAACTCACTTTTTAATTGGTTTATACAAAAAGGTGACTATTATTTTGGTACATTCCAAAATGAAAATGATGATTATAATTTTGAGACGGAACGAGTAGTTAATTAATTCAAACGTTCCATTCGTGTATTTTTTTTTATTTTTTTATTTTTTTTTAGAAAGGCAGATTCGTATATGAAGTATCAAGTGTACATTTATTGTATTAATGGTTCTACGACTATAGCCTAGGGCATCCACTATTGTTTACGTATGGTGTGTAAATCGGTTTAGAGATGGAATGAGAATGGTTTTGTTGTTTGGTTTCCCGTGTTGAACGGTAAGGACCCGATGAGATTGATATAGATCAAGAAGCTCGGGTAACACTTAAACAAGAACCATGTTGCACTGCTGTGAGCCAGTAAGTGTGTGAAACTTATGTGATTGTGAGGCGGCTTGTAGGGATTAGCGATAAACCCTTTAGGGATGATCAACGACTGCTAGAGAGCTAGGTGTTGATCATTCGGGAGCAAACAAGGAGGAAATATGTCATTCGTCCTTTAGCTCGTACGTAGTGGTACTTGCCGTGCGTTTGGGGAGCAGTAGCTTTGTCTTTAATCAGGCCTGAGAGGTTTTCCAGGCTCTACGTGGCGTGGGATTAAGCCGGGCTTTTATCAAGTGTTGCTTGGCCTTGGTAATGGGCTTGATTCGAGCGTGTAATTAATGGACTTGGGCCATTAATATTGATACGCTATCAAGTCCTCCCAGTCTAGTATTAGATCATGCACTTATGATGTGATGATGGACTTTTTGTACCTCAGTCCCCCCGGTCCGTGCTTGTGCTACCAGGGTTCGCTCCCAGGCCCTTTGTTGCCAAGATGATTGTCACATTTGTCTTTTGTAATGATTACTAGATGCCAACTTTTTACCTCGATAAGGGTTGTAAGCTGAGTTGGGAATATGTGTACCCGATGTTTTCATGGGGAAGTGTAGGAATATCCTGCTTCAGGTTTATTCACTATCTTTGGGATTTGGCGCTTCTTTATTGCATTTAAGAATGTAGACGGCGTTATCCTGACATTTCTTTAACGGTGTGTATANATGATTGTCACATTTGTCTTTTGTAATGATTACTAGATGCCAACTTTTTACCTCGATAAGGGTTGTAAGCTGAGTTGGGAATATGTGTACCCGATGTTTTCATGGGGAAGTGTAGGAATATCCTGCTTCAGGTTTATTCACTATCTTTGGGATTTGGCGCTTCTTTATTGCATTTAAGAATGTAGACGGCGTTATCCTGACATTTCTTTAACGGTGTGTATAACGCGTCCCCTCGACTGTACCTGACGTGTGTGTTGACGTCTGTACTGACGCCTTGCAGGGTGTTTGTCACGCACTTTATTAAATATGCTCTGGCCGGTGGGCGTTTGCCAAGTGTAACTCGCTCATTCGTTTTCTTTCCCTATAAATAGGGCTAGAAAGGTGTGGAGGTTACAACTTGAAACAATAAGGCCTCTTTTCTCCTATTCTTCCACATCATTCCCAAACCCTAAAAACATCTTTCAAGAAGGTTTTTTCGTAGGTTTTCCATTGTATTTTTTACGAAAGGCATTTTGTCTTCCTTCAGTTTTTGTGGTGTGAGATGAAGAGTAGTCGTTTTGATGGCGAAGACATTTGTAGTCTAGGATCCTTTACCGGTGTATTGGGGTTGGATCTGGGGATATTTGCTCATCTTCCATCCTTGTCTACGTTGCCATCCTTTGGGTGTATGTTGATCCCGTTGGAGTTTCGCTAGTGATTGTTAGGATGGAAGGCGTAGAGGGTCTTGCATCAGACTTTCTATCATCTTTCAAGTCCTATCAGGGTGATTTGGTCATCCTGATGAGAAACTTAAATGTTATACCCTATAATCTAGTTGGGATGAAAGATGGTGTTAGGGGAGTTTTATCCCTTTTGTTGCCATCTTTCAGCTAATCTTGGTACATTTGATCACCAAGATACGGAGCCTGAATTTGCAACCTCATGCCCAGGGTCAGTTTATATGACCGTTGTGGGATAAGTTGTCAGCGGTGGGCACATTGTGGCCTCTCGTATCCGTGGGAGCTTTGTTCATCGTACATGCGCTCTTCGTGGATGAGGTACACCGTGTTGCTTAATCGGTTGGCTCAGAGGCTTGTGTTGCGGCTTGTACTGCCTGTGGCGTTCCTATAGCAGAGCTGAATGAACCAACTGTAGCATGAGCTGCCGCGATAGCTCATTTCCATTGCTTTGTTCTTCTTTAGCGATAGCTCATTTCCATTGCTTTGTTCTTCTTTAGCTTAGCTTTCAGGTATGAGCGACCTTAGAATGGGCCAAAGTGGCACTGCCTTTGAGTAGGCTCGAGCCTGCGTATCCAGGTCGCTATTAGCTACTTTGTAGGACTTGTAGCCGGTTGTTTGTAATCCATGATGTATCAGGAGTGTTTTGTAGAATATACCAGGCATGTTTAGTCCTAAGTTTTGTAATAGGGCAACGGAACCCTGATTTTATAATGAAATTAATTGTTCGTCAATTTGTTACTTTGTATTTACAAGGTTTGTGTAGGCCTGGGTTTTTAGTTAGGATGTTGTAACCCTTGAACTCTTAATGAATTGTAAGTATGTTACCAGGCTCGCGTAGGCATGGGTTTTTAGCTAGGGTGTTGTAACCATGAACTCTTAATGAAGCTAGCGTTCAAGCCAATTCATTGTGTGTATCGTATTCCTATGTTTATTGATCAGTTAAATGAAGAATGTGGAGCCTGGCTGTATGTAGCCTAGGCGAGGATCGGTTGACCGTGATTGTTGTGGTAACAAGTACTTATGTTTTTTCGTGCACATTATAACCAGTAACTATTGACTAGCTATCTTCCAGCAACTCGCTCATGGCACGTTGTGTGTGTGTACTTTAGAATGGGCGTACGCGATGATGTCTTATATAAAGCGTCATCGGGTGTATTTTGTGTTTTATGACCCGTAGGCACCTTTTGTTCAGCATGTTCATAAAGGCTAATTTACGTTCGAGTAAACGTTTGCTTGTATGAATAGTCAGTTATATGTGACACTTTGTAAAGAAGTGTTGGATTTGTCATTGCATATTTGCAGAAATAGTAGCTATCCTGGCTGTTAGAAGGCTTGATGAAAAATGAAAATAAAAATCCGCCTAAGTGTAGCATGCCAACAAGTTGTATGCTTGGCATTAGGAGTATGATCCCCCTTAGGTGGTGCCTAGCAAGTAGGGCTTGTTTTTAGTTCAGCGATCCACCTTTAGATGTAACATCGTTTGAGGTCGGATGCGTGCCATGTTAAGGGGATGTCATCCCCTTTAAGCGTTGTTAACATGTAGGAACCATTGTCGTTTTCCTGACGAATGATGTATGGCCCTTTCCAATTGGGAGCGAGCTTGCCCTGACCTGCGACCTTCCGGACCTCATTTATGCGCATTACATGATCGCCAGGCTTGAAATACTCTCGGTGGACACGTTTGTTGTAATACTTTGCCATTTTGTTTTTGGAGTGTATTAAGCGGATGGCGACCAGGTCGCGTTTCTCCTCGACTAGTGCTAAGTCCAGCCTGAGGGAATCTTCGTTTTCATCCTCGTTTACCATAACAACTCTTTCGGTTTTAATGAGGAATTCAACACGTATCACGACTTCATCCATAGACCAGGCTCAAGGGCGTTTCACCTATGCTTTCCTTTGGTGTGGTTCTGTGTGCCCATAGTACGCTTGAGCTCGTCCACCCAACAAGTCTTGTATTCCTTCATCCGTTTCCCGATGGCTTTCACAATTTCTCTCCTGGCTACCTCTGCGTGACCATTAGCCTGAGAATGGCAGGGAGAGATAGTAGCTTTAAGGATACCCTCAATTTCGCACCATGATTTGAATGATTCGCCGACGAATTGGGTTATGTTGTCAATTATGAGTGTTTGTGGCATGCCGAATCGGGTGATGATTTGATCATAGACAAAGGTTAAGACTTTTGTTGAAGTGATTGAGGCTAGCGGTTTTGCTTCGACCCACTTGGTGAAGTAATCTACGGCTACAATTATGCGCTTGACATTTCTAGGGGCAGCATGGAACAGTCCGCATATATCGATGCCCCATTGATGGAATGGCCAAGGTGTGGTAATGGGGATGAGATTATGTTTTGGCACGCGTTGGACGTTGGCGTAAGCGTGACATTCTTGGCATGTCTTGAGCTCAGCCTCTGCGTTCTGATTTACTGTTGGCCAGTAATACCCCATCCACACTGATTGCTTTGGCTACTACAGCGCGGCTACTACAGCATGTAACCCTGATGCCGCACATTCCATTGTGGATGTCTTGAATGATTGTTCGTGCCTCTGATAACAGAATGTTTGTTTTGCGGTATAAAGTGTCATCCCTAATGGAGTACATGATGGCCTTGCGCCTGATTCTCGATGCCTCCACTTTGTCAGGTGGCAAAATACCTTAAGATAAACGGTTGAAAATAGGAGTCATCCAAGTGTCATCTGTCTCGACATGGGATACTTCCGCGGGTTGGAGGATGGATTTCTCGATGACTTCTACCAAGACCTCTTTTCCGAAGTGTTCGAAAGTAAGAGCAGCAAGTTTGCTTAGAGCGACTACTCGCGCTGGTTTTGTCCCGTAGGGATTTGAGTGAAGAGGGAGTGAGGGACGAAGGGGTCATCTGAGCTTGAAAGGGGAGTCGGTCGTCGGCTAGGAGCTCTGGCCGGCAACGAAACTAAAGCTTCACAGTGGTCCACTCGGCCATCGTTGGATGTTGATTAGGCCTTGGCGATGCGCTTGATTCGAGCGTGTAATTAATAGGCTTGGGCCATTAATATTGATACGCTATCAATTATGACAAACCTATAAAAAGGCTTATGCAATTAATACATCAAGTTATAAAGTTTTTCATATTATAACCCTATTTTTACTATAGATATACATATTCATAAAGCTTTTCATATCATAGAACACAACCAACATTTCCAAAAGGAAAAATAAAAAAGAAATTATAAAACTGTTCATACCTCTTCAAAATCGTAGGAGGAGTTTGGTTTGTAGGTTTCTCAATCAAGGAATGACAATGATATGCATAACAAATGTTCGGTTGAAGTTTTGAGAAACAAAAAATGATTCTATACCGATACACTCATTCAATGTCTAAAAGAGTACCTTTTGTAACTAATTCCTAGGGCACAATGTATGTTTCTTTGTTTTCCACTACAGTTTTTAGATTACCCTTCTTTTTCCTTGGGCCCACTTTATTTTTCTTTGGAAATTTCGATGAGTCCCAATTCGCATGTATTATTAAGATCAGAGTAACTCAAAATCTCAAGGGACACCGAGCAATAAACTCTCCAAATGTGTTTTTTCCAAAATCAACATAATTTAAGTGCAAGCTCAATAGATTTGGAAATCCGTGAAAACCAGGTAAGGGGGAATATAAACGTTATAGAGTTCCAAAGGCTTCAACTCCATACAAGAGTAAAGTTGGGTTGGCAAAACAAGAAAGCCGCCGTAAATACATTTAAGAGTGATTTCCTTAATTCCTCTACTAGACAAGAACATAACCCAACGCTTAATATCCTCAAGATCTAATATGTCGTAATCTCTAAATGGCAAGTGCAAGACAAACTTTGTTATGGGACCTTAAGATGTAGTAAAAGTCTGCTTATAGATTTTCCATCAAACTTATCGGGTAAATAATCCAAGAACTTCTCATGAAATACAAGATGGGTGAGCAAAGTCCACTTAAACTTACAGTTTTTGGATAAGACATCAGTCTTCACAGCATCTCGTATAGGCAAACGGTCGAGAATATTGGTTATCACATTATCAGGCATGCCGCTGATGAAATCTTGGGGCTCGAATTTGGATGCTTTAGGTGTCCCATGAACTTGTTCCATTATACTAAATAGAAAAGAGAAGACGAGTATAAGTTATAAGCCGTAGAGCAATGTGTAAGGTTGTGAAGAAAGAGCAGATCAAAGGTTCTAGTCATGAAAACTATTTGACAGCAAAATCAGAAGTAGCTACATAAACAATGAACCTCAATTAAAAGTGGTTATTCATACAAGTAAAACGGCCCTTTACCTTGAAATGAAGTAACATTGCGGGATTACTAATATAAGGTTCATGAGTGACCATAAACTTTACGACCAAACACCCAAACCATAAGGATTACCCTAAGACCAAACAAAAACGTTAGATAGAGAAATCTAACACATTAAGGTATAAACCTAGACCATATCACTAAGGGCAATCACACTGTAGGAAAGCATGGAACGGGTTACAAACCGACCACAACCACGACCTTCCCACTCGAACCGTAACCCGGAGCTTGCAGGAGCCTCAAACTAGACAACCCCGACGACACAATCCCACACAATGCTCACCAACCCGAACCAAAAACTTTGACCGACCCGACCCGAACCAAAAAAAAACCCCCAAAAACTTGCTAATCGAAACTATTATATGCTAACAAGTGCTTACACACAAATATATGATAATGGCAACAAATTATATGCTAACAAGTGCTAACCTTAATTTTGCTTGTGAAATCGTCTCAGGTAAATATGAAGATGAGAATGATAATGAATTTGATTTCTTTCGTTTTCAGATGTGCTGCTACTGAATATGTAAATTTTAGTGTATTCATTTCATTTTGGCAGCATTTTCGAAGTTGTAAACATTGTGTTTGCAATTTAATTTATGTTGATTTTATAGGACACTCGTTATTTTAAGCGACTTTTAGTTATCAATGGGACATTTTTTACCGTAACGTGGACCATCTTTTTGAGAAAAGTAACAAAATAATATATTACATACAAAATAAATAAATAAATTCCTTGTGAAACTCGAGTTAACAGTGTTAGTGTTAGGAGGTGTTTTTTTTTCCCCCGAAGGATAATATTTAATATTATTACGTTTTATGTATGGCTCATAAAAATCCCTTGTTAGGTATATATCCACAAGGCTTAAATAATCATGTCCTCTCAAGAGGCTTATATACAAGTGGGACCCACATGGACCCTTAGCTAAGGAAGAAAAGAAACATCCCCAGATATGAGGTGTTTTTGACACCCCTGCTCCCACGACTTTTCATTATTTTTTCCAAACTACGACAACCCAACACACTTGCAATATGATAACCAAAAAGCAGTGTTAAAAGTTATATTTATCATTTTCTTTCATATGTTTTCATATCGTTCTTATTATTATTATTTGGGTAAGAGCATGTTGGCGAATTCTTGAGTTTGGTTGCGGCTAAGGCGTGTGCCAGATTTAGTCATTGTAAAACAAGTAGGAGTTGATGTCTGATGTGGCTTAAGGCATGTTATCAGGTTTCTGGAATACTAGTTGGAGTAGCTAGACCATAATCTTATTCAAGAAAAAGCTTGTGAGCAATCTTGTAGGAAACATAAGCATCAATACATGAATACTCCACTTGTTCATCATTAAGCACTTGTGCATCCCAGTTGCTCCTGCAAACAAGCATCGGCTTCTCCATGTGAAGACTCGCTACTTCCCTCGCAAGATGCTTCTACACCGGCTTCCTAAATTCATATTAGGCCACCTCTTAATAGTCGCTGAACGAATATCAGCACTTCTAGCACAATCCAATCCATACTCATTCATAAGCTTTTCTACATCCTTTTCAACTTCAACTCCAACAAAAATAAACTTTCGATTCATAAGAAAATTCTCAAGGGATTGCGAGATTACATCCATGTAAAAGAGTTGAAGAATTAGACAATTGGTGTCAATGCATAGTTGAAGAGTTGCTGATTTGTTGCTCATGCCAGAAATCCTATTGGGGCGCCATTCAACATCTAGGCCTACCACCGTCTTTGGAACACTCGCCTGAGCTAAGAGAGCTTCATTCACCCATTCAGTAACATCGCTAGCTCTGTTGGTAAGTGTTGTCTTGATCGTTTTATTGTCGTAGTTGACATGATACTTGGAGGTTGTTGAGTCGTTGCTAACACGAAAAGCCATGGTACTTTTGGTTTGGAAGAATAATGCTAAGTAGTGAAGTGATGTATAAAGCCATACGGTGATGATAATTTATACTTTCTCTATCCCATATTAAGTGTCAACAATGGAATCTTGGGATGTCTCAAATTAAGTGTCTATATTGTACCTTCAAACCAATAAGATGAGACTTTAGTGAGTAAAAATAATATTTGATTGGTGGAGAGTGTAGTTAGTGAAATCTTTTAAATCTTTGTGCATTTTGAAAGTAGACACTTAATATGAGACGGAGAGAGCAGTACTTTTGGCAACAAGTTACAAAATGTTTGCAATTCACGAAATGACCGTTTGGATTTTTTAAAAGTTAATGTTGGGTAGCATTGATATATAAATTTATTTGTGATTATTATAACGAATTTATGTTTCATTACTTGGCCCTTGAACCATGCACGTCATATCAATTTTCTATGCTAGTAGTTGGTAACATCGCATTTATTACTCATTCATATTCGTATCTACATTCCAAAACAAAAAATTAACATGCACTTTAGAGGGTGGCAACCTTAGCACACCTTAGGTGCAGTTTGGTACATGGGTTTTGAAGGGTTTAGGATGAAAGAAATTAGGGCCCGTTTGGTTCACGGTGTGACCGGGTATGAAATCAAAGATTTATTCAATACTTTGTTTGGTATACATTTTGATTCCTGCCACGTCATTTTAATTTCCAATTTGCATACCACCCTCCCTAGGAGGGTTTTTGATAAAATACACCAATCAAATTTTTCTACTGTTTGTTTTTTTTTTTTTTCTAGCCACATATATTTATTCTCTTTTTTTTTTTATCTTTTACTCTTTTTTTATTTTAAAAAAGGACATAAAACCTATTATATACATATATAAATTAAATATTAATTAATTGTCTCTCTCATTATTTTTTTCAAATCTTTCTCAAATTCAAATCCAATTCCAATCCAACTTACAAACCAAACGCACTCTTAGAATTTCATTGTTTGGTAGCTCTAGCTTGGTCTCACGCGCTCGTCTCATGCCTAAATCTCAGCCCCACTAAATTAGTAAGGTTTTGTCTCTCCTAATTTGGATTTTGCTCACAGCCATACAAATTGACTGCCATGACCACTTTTCTTTTGTCTTATTTGAACTTTTCATATAAACTAATGTATTTTTTATTAATTAATTGATAAAACAATTATTAGTTTTCTCAGTCCTCATTTAATTCAAATTCAAATCCGAACCCAAATCCAAATCCAAATCCTAAACCCGCTTACAAACCAAACAGGCCCTTAATTCAACATCAAGCAAAATTAACCAATAAGATATTGCCAACACATTTCATAATTCACCATATCTCATCTTCATTTTTTAGTGGCATTCATGATGCAAAAAAAAATAATAAATAAATAAAAATAATAAATAAATAATCTAATTAATAAATGTGCAACGGTCACATTTATTTTTTGGTCAAATGCCATACCGATTCGGGATATGTTACCGATTAGCTTGCCGAAATACACATACCGCGTGATTGGTTTTCTTGGTTGCCGATCGGCATGGGTTGCCGAATGGCCAAACCGAAAAGGTTGCCACCCCCTTATACAAAATTCATACGTAGAATTTATATTAAAAAAAATGTTTATTCTTGCAAGTTAAAACCTAGGAAGCACAGAAACGCCAAAAATCTCGGAGTGGCAGTGTCGGACACGGACACGGCTCGGACACGTGTCCGACACGCACGTGCCGTGTCCCACGTGTTGTTTGGGCCGGACACGGATTTAGACACGGCTGGACACGGATTAGGACACGGTCAAAATCGGTTAACCATCCCTCTGCTGTGCCTTTCGCGATCTAAGGTTTAGGATCTATTGAACACGATATTATAGCTTCATAGATCTGTTGTTAATAGTTAGAAATTCCAGCCATAAGGATGGAGAAGATGAAGATGATTTACATGTGAGAGAAATTGAAAAGTAATGGTCTTGGTAATTGGAAAATGTACTCGTACTACATAGCTGGAAAAAGTATATAAAAATCTTTTTCCTAATAAAACAAAACCCCTAGTGGGGACTTTTCCATTTCAAATCATACCTTATTTAGTAATATTATTTTTAATTTTATTTTTTTCTTTTAAAGATATTTAATAAAAGCCCATAAATGTTTCTTGATTTAGCATAAAATTAACAAAATTCATTTTTTTAAAGAAAAATTGAGTATCAAAGTATATGTGTCAAAAGTATAAAAACATGAAACTTAGAAAAGGTGGAGTAATCTAAAGAAAGTTAGGGGTTAAAACTGAAAATGTGAAAAACAAAACCAGCCCAAAACTTCCTACCGAGTCACACATCCGACACAATTTTGTTTCAACTCAATGTTCATGAAACCCTAAATAAAAAATTGGTCGATTTGAAAACAAAATTGAAGATATGTTTGAATTTTGTTGTTGTTGTTGCATTGCTTCCAATGATTATTTTTTTAAGGAAGAACAATAATTCTTTCAATGGCCTAAAGGTATGATTTTTAATGTCTAATTTATTGATTTTGTTTAAATTTGATATAGTGCTTTTAGTTATATTCTAAATGGGTTTATGATTTTGCTGTAAATTTTGTTTCGATTTGAGGAAAAAATAAGGTTGTATTGAGGCTGTAATTTAATTACATGGCAAGGAAGAAGATTAAGAGTGAGAGACATTGTCTACTGTTGATCTTTGATTTTTTAATCTTTACATAGGTGGATAAGGATATAGTTAGAAGTCAATTGGTTAATTTTTATGTGTAAAACTAAGTTGAATACTAATGATATATTATATGATTAGTATGTGAGTAATCATTATATATAGCGATTGAATAAAATTAGGGAAACTTGACACATGTTTGCGCCACTCAAGACTGGAATTATGATTAGGTTGATAATCAATCCGGAGAACGGTTTAAAAGTTTAAGATATTCAAAAAGTGTCCACCATGACCCAATGTTATTGAGTTGTTGACAATGGCTAGCTATGCCCAAGTCGTTGGCTAAAAGTATGAGAATGTTACATATTAAAGCTCATATTTCTTAATACAAAAAAGGAAGAGGTTACTGATCATACAATCTGCAAGTGGTTCCGAAACTGTGGTATGCCACTTTGTAGCTATGTGACATCATACTAATTTATGTTGTGATACTCAATATACATGTTGACATATATGTTATCTGTTTAGTTTTTCAAGGTGAAATCTCTAATGTACTTTCCATGTAAAGGATATGTACGAAATTATTATATATACAAGATGAAGTTATCTTATTATAAGTTGCATTTTAAATGGTAAAGAGGGTCCATTAATTTCTCTTAGGTGGACAAATGGGAGGGTCGGTTGGGTGAGTCCACAAGTAACGTATTGTTTGTAATTATCCCATAACATATGCACAGATGCATGCTACTTTCTACAATCAGGATAAAAAATGGATAGTTATAATCACTTTTCAATATGTTTTTCTTGCAGCCACATGGAGTGTGTAATTAGGGGTTAGCTGGTAATATATGACAACTTAATGACAATATTCTGAATTTTGTAACATTTGAAGTACCTTGAGTGCCCCGTGATCTACTCCATGCCAAGGGTCGTTCCCTGGGTGATCATCCACCATGTACTGCAACAGTAACAATTAGCTATAACTGCCAAGTGGTTGTCAGGTAATGATTAACTTAAAACCCATTTAAATATGAATGAATCAATTAAGGGCAGTATAAAAACATTTTGTTAAATTGAACGGGCCAAATGGGTAGAAAGTTGCCTTGAGGATATTTTTAACTTCTTAAACATTATTACTCAGAAATACATATATTCTATGCTGATACAATTTTGGTAAATCATATTTGACACACTATATATTCAAGGTATTGGCATAAGGTGTTTCAGGTCAACCTGACACGCCCCATTCCTGTTTTGACATATAATAAAAAGCTACCCATTCTGTAATGTTACCCAACTTGCACGACAGCCCATTTTACCACATCTAAATGGAACCAATCGAGTCTACACGGACAGTCAGATACTTAGTTAGCTATACTTTAGACTTACACAGTGAATTGTATCCCCTGGGAGACCATTTGAAGAAGGACATAATGGCCTATCAAGAGAGAACACTTTGCATTTCGCCTGCAAGAAAGCCTCTTAATATTAATATGATGAAAATGAACGAAATTTGATACATAAACACGAGTTTACCTAAAATCACAAGTACCTCAGTGGCATTCAATACTTTCTTTGTTGACATGTTTAGGCTTTTTGTGATTTCTGTTTCACCAGGAAGATATAGCTCATTAGTTCAAGTTATAAAATCAAAGTAAAACAGCAAAGTAACATTTATTATAAGTAAATGTAATGTTTAACTTACCTCGATTGATGGCGTTATTCCTTTTTCCTCAAGCTTAGCCTTGGCATTTCGTATTTACTTCTAATAAGTAAAACTTCCTATAGTGTTTCAGGCCTACTATAAACTTAAAATTATTATCGTATATCTCATATAAAAGGGGGTGTTTTAAAAAGTTTTTTTTTTTATTTTTTATTTTTATTTTTATTTTTTTTTATTTTCTTTTTATTTTTTTATTTTTTTGTATGCAGATATCTCAAGAACGATAGCTCGCCCATCATTGGAGCCAAATTTATGAATATTAGATGTCATTTCAAGCAATTTCCTGACCTTTGTCAAACCAGGTAAATCCTACACTTTTTTACCAACCTGGACTTAAAACAGACCTTTTGGTTCCATTAGATCATATAGACACACCATGCTAAAGTCCCTTAATGCAAACCATTACGTGCATGGCACATTCCCTCTTCAGCTTTTTTTTAAAGTCACCACTTTAACGCGATAGAGAAACATAACCTCGATAGACCTTATCACTTAATTTATTCATGAGGTTGTTAGGAACTCAATGGTTGATAAGGAAAATACAGTCCATGAATTAAAAGGCCCATGTGTAAAAAATAAATCATTTGCTTATCAGCCATGTAACAGACATGTACAATGCTCAACTGCTCAAGATAAGCTTGAACCTTATGAGTTTCTCCTGATATGTAGTTCCGATATCAAGTTAATGTTGGTGCATTCTCGAGGATTACGGAAAATATATTGTGTTTGTTCATTTATACCTGTAATTTGGTCTTCGGTGTTTTGATTTTGCTAATTTACATCATTGATTTGTGATGGGTTGCATGTGAAAACGAAAGTTCAAAGACAAGCACCGCATTTTGCTTAAAAAAAAAGAACTAGAATTCTGATACGTGCCATGAATAGTGGTAAAATAAAATTATGCATTATGTAATCTTAGCTGTTTTGGCTCTTTATTTGCACAAAAAAGTTTGAAGAATAATGGATAAACTAATGGTTTATAGATGGACAAGTATAATCATTGGTACACACAATTTATCAATTTCAAAATGAGAGTGAAATCTCTAATGTACTTTTCATGTAAAGGATATGTACGAAATTATTGTACAAGATGAAGTTATCTTATTATAAGTTGCATTTTAAATGGTAAAGAGGGTCCATTAATTTTGTTTAGGTGGACAAATGAGCGGGTCGGTTGGGTGAGTCCACAAGTAACGTACTGTTTGTAGGGGTTGAACCTAAGTACTTTTTGTCAACATTTTGCTTTTTATAATGAACTTTGGTCACACCAAGAAACAACACTTAAGGATGTTTTTTTAAGCTTATGGTCAGGCCTATAGAACTTATATTTCTCCACTTGCATTACATAAGCCAATTTGTTTTGCCTTATTTTTCAGCTTATGGGCTTTTTATGTACGTCATATCATACTAAGTTCATAAGTCAAAAAACAAGCCAGAAAAAAAGAGAATATGAGATGTAAGCCAATCGAATAAACTCAGCAGACCAAAAGTAGCTTAAACAAACACCCCTTAATAGTATTCATATCTTATAATCTATATGTACAAAAAAGAAAAGAAAAAAAAACAGTAGAGGCTATGCAAGAGAAAGTTGTTGAAGGTTGGCGCATAAATGTGATACAGTCAATTGGTTATTGTTTATTAAGAAGCTACATATGATTTTGGCATTTTTATTGATTGTTTGTTTCAGACTTGCTTGAGGAGCAACAGAGAAAGATGAACTAATCAAAGCATGGGAAGAAAATGAGATGTCCAAAGTTGAAAATAGAGCCCACTGTGCCATTGGAGCATCGGAGAATAAGAAGAGAGCTGAACTTAAAGCTCAATTGAAAAAGACTAAAGTCACATTACATCTTTTAATGCCAATTTCAACAAATTTACTTATCAAGTTGGGTTGTTTTGTTTAAACAGATCAAATGAAGAAAAAACTTGGTTACCGGTTAAAAGTGGCCAAACTTTTATTATTTTTTTATGTTTACAACCTGCGTTTATGAATTTCTCAGGTGAAAATCAATGTCTTCTTTTCTAGATTATGAACAGTTTAACATGTTTATGTACGCAAGTATTCTCTAATCTTTTAGGTGTCTTGATCGATATGTGTCCATGCATTTAACCTATTGTTTGGTAACCATTTTGTTATTATAAATGCTTGAATCAAGGACTAATGTATAGTATTTTGTAGGTTTAACGAACATGAAGCACTTGATTTTTTTTGGAAATGAGGAGCTATCAAATAGTTGAATACTCATTGCAACATGAAACTTATGAAAGGATACTTGGTAAAGCTTTATAAATTTTTATAGAGTTATCGTAAGGTGGATGCAACAATTTATTGCTTTACAAAAGAAATTAGTATGAAGTATATTACAACATGGTAATTTTACCAATTTATACAATGTTGGTTTTATGGTTTATATTAAAGTTAGTTTTATATTGTTCGAAGTTCATAGGCCACTTTCCGGCAGAACACATGTATGCTTCAGAAAACTAATAGAATATATAAATTTGCTTGCATATCTGTTTGTGCTCGTCAAACTGTTTTAAGGCATTAGATACACATTGCTCAACTTAGATGTTTTGTTCAATTAGACTTTGGTGTATGAACTACATGAGATTAGTTGTTGAAACCATCTATAATAAGTTTGGTTGGTGAATTGACTTTTACCACAATGACCTTCAAAATGTGTAGAAAACAACATATAAAAAATCTGTGTGTGATAATAAAATAAATGTTTACTAAATTGTGTGATAATTTTTTTGATTCGTTATGATCGAAATAGATGGGTATGATTACTGCATGTGGAAAGTGATGAGAACGGCATAGGGTGATCAAACTAATCGGGCGCTACAATGGTACACCTCTAAATGATTCTGAATCTATTAGTAACTCACAAAATGTCCACCTTAAGTATCACTGCTTCGAAGTAAATTTTAGAGCCAAAGACTATATCATACAACCGTTTTCCTAGAACTATGTATGTGATCATTTTCAAAAATCACCTCTAAACACCCTTATAGAGACCACAAGCACGCAGATCAATGTTTGGTCTATTTCATAAATTACTTTACTAAATGAAATTTCTACTTTCAGTATCTCGCAATGAACGAAGAGGAGCTTCTGGATTCCTTTGGGACTTATAACGTCGTATTAAATAGCAAAATCAGCACAAATAAAGCTTTTGTAGATCAGAATATGATATTGCGTGTTTTATAAAGACTTTCTAAAATGTACTAAATAGCAAAATCAGCACAAATAAAGCTTTTGATAAGTTATTATAAATCGAGAAATTAATATTTCTTATACTTCTAAAAGTAACATTTAATTAACTTTGCAGATGTAGTTGGCGAGACGTTGTTTAACAAGAAGGTAAAGCAAGTTTTCGTGTACCTGAGACAAATAAATATAATTGAGTATGAACTGCAAAATACAAAGTTCGAAATGAATATTTATAACGTATACTTATTTGTTTTACTAAGCATATTGATTATTTATAACAATAGCTTTAAGATAAGATGTGTTTTATGAGAAGATGATGATGGTAATTTACAAGTTTGCATCAATAAAAATACACCACAACAACTAACTTATTGTCATGATTATACAATTAGCCAAAGTTACCATTTCAAAAAGTAAAACTTATATATTTTAATCGATAATAATACTTAATAAATAAATTTAGAAAAAAACCCGTGCGTGCACGGGTATTATAACTAGTAAAAGTATACAGTATCTTTAAGGAGTAATCGAATATATTAAGAAAAAAGTCAGTCTTTTAAGTAATACTTTTCTTTCCATGTGAGGTGACTAGAGTGAAGCATTTACTGTATTTTGTTTTATGTGTTTAATATAAAAATAAACTTTTGTTAAATTACTTGTATAAAAAATTTCTTTGTCGATGTAAATTTGGACATTTTTTAGTTTGTGTAAAATGTTTGGTTATAAAAATGCCGCTTAGTCATTATGACGTTCTTATTATCTCTATCATACTTGTAACTATAGCATTTAAATCGAAAAATGCCCTTTTCAACCTTGTCACCTTTAATATATAAAATAAATATATAATTCCCGTGTCCATGCCGTGTCCGTGTCCTATATTTTTAGATTTTGCCGTATCGCCGTGTCCGTGTCAGTGTCCGTGTCGGACACCGTGTCCGTGTCCGTGCAACCTAGGTTAAAACATAGTAATATAACCTTAATTAAGACCGCATCTTTCTTATAATAAAATAAGAAGAATATAAGCCATTATATCAATCTTCAAGAAGAATTTTGTGAGCAATCTTGTATGAAGCATAAGCATCAATGCAAGCATACTCAATTTGATTTTCATTTAGCACTTTTGCTTCCCAATTGCTCATACAAACATGCTTTGGCTTCTTCATGTGAAGCCCCAACACGTCCATTGCAAGATCCTTCAAACCCGGCCTACGAAACCTTCCAGGCCACTTCTTCATTGCCGCTGAGCGTATATCAGCACTCTTAGAACAATCCAACCCGTACTCATTCTTAAGCTTTAATATATCGTCTTCAACTTCAAGTCCAACAAAAGTAAATATAGGGTTCAAAAGGAAATTTTTGAGGGATTGTGGGATTTCATCCATGTAAAAGAGTTGCAAGATTAAGCATTTGGTGTCAATGCATAGTTGAAGTGTGGCAGATTTATTGCTCATGGACCGAATACGGTGTGGTCGCCATTCAACATCGAGCCCTACCACAACCATTGAGTCGTTTGCATGAGCAAAGTGAATTTCATCTACCCATTCCTCGGTTATGGAGGCCTTGTCAGTGACAGTTGTCACAATTATTTTTCCATCATACTTGACATGGTACTTGGAGGATGTCGAGTCAAAGGTTATGGATGGGATGTTGCTACGAAAAGCCCTGGTTACAGGTATTGGCCAACGATTCATACTATTAGTCATCACGTCATCTGGCACAATGCTAATAACATCTTCTCGTGAAAATTCGGATGCTTTACGTTTCCGTTGAACCTGTTCCTTCATGCTAAAAAGCAAAGAAGATAGATTTAAGTATACAAGTATTAATCGTTAGACTAACAAACTTTACGCCTTTTTACATGCATAAACATGTTCAACAGAATTCTTACACCTGACTACCTGAGTATATAGTTTCTAATGGACAAATTAAACATGTATCAAGGTCACCTTTTTACCACTTTCTTAATTAGAGGTTGAAATTTGATCAATAACAAAAGTGTTTCACTTTTGCTCCAATGTTTCATAAAATGGAAACTTTGAAAATTCAATGATATGTACAAAACAAATTAGACCATATGCATCGATTAAATTGTGAAAGCGATTGCCATTACATATATACATCTTTTTCCTAATACACGAATAATATACCTCTAAGGCTTTAACCATTGTTAAGCTGTTACAAACATACTCTAAGGCTTTAACCATTGTTAAGCTGTTACAAACATACAGGTTACAAAATAATCAAGTGTCACTAGCAAATAAACAATATTACTTTTCATGGTTGAACAGATTTAAAAACAATCCGAATAAACCTTGACAATGAATTAAATTAAATTAAAGTGACTTTTATATATAACACAGTATTCCATCAATTATCAAACCCTAACCTTGAGGCTGTAGTGTGTGGGCGATTGACTTGCATGGGAATGAACAATTTTTTCTTCTAGCCGAATAAACCTTAAGCGAGAAGAAACAAATATCTTATTGACAGTCGAATATAGAGGAATGTATTTATAGAGAGCTAAATCAAAAACTAAAATAAATTAGATTCGCTTAGATATATGACCTAAGACTTTTACGTCGCAATGATTCTTACCATAATTTAAAATGTACTGTATATTTTTTTTATTAGTAAAACGTATAAAAAAACCATAAAAATAAAATAAAATAAAATAAAATAAAATGTACAATAAAAATAAACATTAAAATTATAAAAACTCTTTGATGATAGGATTAAAATTAAAAAGATAAATATTCGCGAAAATCATAAACCCAATATTTAAAAATTCTCAAAAAATTTCACAATAAAAAAATTGTGAATAAAGTATTTCTAAGTTTGCATAGTACGTTTTGATGAAAAAATTGTGGAAAAAAAAGATATCTTGTATTCTTGTGCATCAAAAATTTGTTTTTGCATCAAACTTCTTTTTCGTATATGTATCAAAATTTGATTGTGCATCAAAATATAACAAGTTGCAATTTTTGTGCATCAAATTTTTTTCGTGCATTATAAAATTTTGTTTGCTGTGCATTGAAAACAACTATAAAATCTAAAAAATAAAAATAAAAATAAATACTTTACAACTTTTTTATAAACCAACATCCTCTATAGTCTATCTTGTAGAAAATTTCATAATTTTTCAAGATACTTTTATTTTTTTAAGTTTTTTCACACTTCTGTTAAATATTTGTCTTTTTATTTGATTTCTTCCGATAAATGATCCTTCTCCTCAAACATAAACTTATTGACCTTCAAAAGACAATGAAGCACCTTCAAAAGACAATGAAGCTTGTGATAAAGAAAGTCATACGGAACAAAATTATAGTCAACTCTATTAGATAAGTAGAACCTTAGCTGAACGCATGTGTATGTCAACCTGGTTACTCCCTCCGTCCCAAAATTATTGTCCACTTTGAATTTTCAAAGTCAAAGTGGTTTAACTTTGACCACAAATATATATTTTTTATTATATAATACTTGATGAGAAATTATAACATTGAAAAGTAGACTTAAAACCCAATCCATTTATATATTTTGCATCAAATATTATATAACACCCACAAAAATATATAAGGTCAAAGTGGAAGAAGAAAGACTAAAAAAGTCAACACTGGACAATAAATTTGGGACGGAGGGAGTATATGCTTACATTAAAAAATTAATTTGTGATCAAACAGAGAGGGCAAAAAAAAAAAAAAAAAAAAAAAAAAAAACCTTAAGCAAAAACACAATATATACAGTTTATATAAAGTAATTCTACAAGCATTTAATAAAATAACAAAACGAATGGTTGTATATGGTCAAATGGTGACGGTCGGTGGGCGTGTGGTTTTCAAAGGCGCGTCTAATGGTGATAAGGGTGGTTGTTGCGGTCTTTCATATGGCTAGGGTTCGTGGTGGTCATGAGGGTGGTTATGAAATTTTCGTGGTTGGATAGAGGATTCGAGGCTGGGTTTCATNAAACAAATGACCATATTAAATCCTAAAAAAGAGAGTTGTTTATGTGTTATAGAGCAACACAATAATAACAATAAAAACCTAATAAAAACAGAAACACCCTAGAAGAGAACTTATTATCCGTCCTAAATGACATGTTCAAGAAGCATATGAAACAAAGAGTAGTTACTCGACATGATATAGTTAAATGTCGGTCTTAGATGCATTTTGATTTTAAATGTCGGTTCGGTTTCTATTGGTCGGTTTTTAATGCTAAAACCAAACCGAACCAAAAACTTTGGTTTTTTCAAAATATAGAAACCGAACCGTCGGTTTTTCAATCGGTTTCGGTTTTTTTGGTTTTGGTTCTTCGGTCTTTTTCGGTTTAAGTTCGGTTTTTCGGTTTCTTGCACACCCCTATATCGAGCATTGACTCACATTTACATTTCTCATTATTCTATCTCAAATAGAGAACCCATTTAAGAAGCGAAACATGAAACCAACACAAGAAATCCATCAACTTTAGTAACATTACACACGGCGTCCAAGTGATGCCAATTAACAAAATTCATACAAAATAGCAGATAAGTTCAAATTATTAATTAAACTAATAGAAGTCTATTACAGCCACCGTGGGAGCTTCAACAACTTTCTAGCTAACTTAAATCTTTCGGTGTCACTACCAACGATATGGGAAAAGTTGGGTTCAATAACAATCTTCTAAAGCAAACAGGAACAAGCAAGTATAAACTTTATTAAACATACTTCAATTTCTATACCGCTAAAAGATGAAAACACCACTTTCTAGCTGCTGCAGCTGCCACATTGTGTTGACTTGTAAATCTGAACTAAAAATTTACATTATCACTCTATGTAACCTGCAATATTAAACATTATTCAACCGGGTAAACGAATGAGGTTTTCCGTGTTTCAGGTTAACCAGGGAAGGCGTGCCTTTAACTAAAATGTACACGGCCTAACCGGGGTATCCCTGTGACCGTTTCGAACCCTTTCCCTGACCAGCCCCCAAGATATGAACCTAGTGAAGTTTGAACCTGAGACCTCTTGTGAGGACATGAGGGTGCCTGACCACTAGGCCACCTTTGTGAAGGTTAATATTATATAGTATTCAGATACACAATAATGAATATCTATTCCACTCACTGCGATCTCAAGCATTTGCAACTTTGGGGAACTACAAATCATCTGCAAGACCAATCGTAACATAGAAACAGTACTAAAATCTATTCCGGGTAGTGTAAGAGTCTTAAGACGGAGAAAGCTTTCAGTCGGGACCTTGTCATCGTCATCTTCCAAAACCTAAAAAAAGGGGTACATAAAAAGCCAGTTCATTAATTTAGTTATAGACTTCATAAAGCCTTACTACAATTTTCTGCAACGTGAATCTCAAACACCTAACTTAGCCATACCTTGTAGTTTTCAGAACATATAGGAAGCTCCTGAAGTTTTGGAAGGTTCATTCTCAAGGATACTGGAACGTGCGATCATCATCAAATTGTCCAAACAACAAAAAGACAAAGATAAGAGATTTCCAAGTTTTGCAATTTCGCAGATGCTCTTAGCATGTACTTTCATTATCATGAATTTCCAATATCTCAAGTGGAAAAAAAAAAAAAAAAAAAAACCTCAAATGTATTATCTCTTGACAAGAGTAAAGTTGTGTTTGCAACATAAGCTGAACTTCAGTTTTATTGAAGATACTAAGTTCCTTAATTCCGTTTTTGGATAAGAAAAGAACCAATTGAGTAACATCCAATATTTCTTCATCCGGTATGTAGAGTTCAAACTTTGTTATGGGACTTTTAAGCTGAACTTGAAGTCTACTTAAATTCCTCCTATCATAGTTACTTGGTAAATAATTAGAGAAAACCTCATCAAATACGAGTTGGGTGAGCAAAGTCCATTTGAACCTCCATGTTTTAGACAAGATACTAGTCTTCACCACGTCTTGTATGAGCAAGTGATCAAAATAATAGTGATCACATTCCCTGGCATGCTGCTAATAAAATCTTGTGGTGAAAATTTGGTTGCTTTATGGTCCACTAAATCTATTCCATTATACTAAATAGAAAAGAAGACCAAGTATAAACTGATGGAATAACAGATCAACAAATTATGATGCCATGAGAATTAAATACCATCTTTGTACACACAATAATTAGTTTTCTAAACAAATTAAGGTCATTCGGATGACCGCTTACATGTTTGGCTATTTAGAACTAATTAGAACTTGACTTCCTCACCACCACATATGCATGGAAGTCAGCAGGGAGATTTGGATGACGTGAGTATGGTAGTGTACACAATGATCAAAGTTCAAAAATCTAAATTTTAACGTGCTAGTAACATGGTAATGGCTTGATATCAGTATATAACAGATTTAAAAAAAAAAAAGTTTGATGACTTCAATGAACAAAAAGAATAATAACAGTGAGTTGATGATGGCGTAGGAACATTAGAGATGAGGTTGAAAAGTCAGAGCTTGATGTCATTATGCTGCTACTATGTCATGTTTCACTTGTCGACACTCCAGACTCTTGCAATATACTCCTACTTTGGATTCATCTAACACATTTTATGTTCGCTCAATGACCAAGTGTACTGAATTAGCTATCTTGCCTTTCTCGAGTGACAAGGTAAGTTGGAATAAGACTCCCTATTAAGGTTAACATCCACTCTTGGAGACTTCGGATGGACCGACTTCCTACTCGCTACAACATTGATTTGCGTGGGATCGATCTCAACTCAGTGAGATGCCCCTTGTGTGACGGTGACATTGAAACTTCTCAACACCTCTTTATTGACTGCCCGGTTTCTTGTTACCTTTGGAAGTTCATCTCGGGTTGGTGGGGTTTGACGTCATATCCGAACGATCTTCCCAACTTACTCTCTTGGGCTGACTCTGTGAATTTCAACAAAGCCACTAAGCTCTGTTTTGATAATGTTATTCAAACAGCTACTTGGTTCTTTGGAGATATCGAAACCGTGTTTGCTTCGATCCAAAGCCCCCTAGGAAGGACACCCTTGGCGAGCAAGTAAAGGTTTTATCCCACTCTTGGTTCTCAAATAGAAGTAGGAATTCTCATCTGAATTTGATTGACTGGATTTACGATCTAGTTACTTCCTGTATGAACATATTGTAATCTTTTTCTAGCCTTGCTAGTTGCTTTTCCATTTTTCGAAAAAAAAAAAAGGTTGTTCAAAGTGTAGAAACCCAAAGGGGTGTTAGCAAGGTTATAAATAGCGTGAAGCGTGGCGTAGCGGCATAGCCAAGCCTCAAGCTTTAGCGTGAGGCGTTGCGTCATAGCGTTTTTAAGGCGTAATTCAAAGCGGCAAAAAATATTTATAGAGTTGTCAATATTAGTTAGCTATTAGGCTTAAAACTCAGTTATGGATTTACTAATACCGAATAAATACTTGTAAATAAGCTCAAGTCCAATAAATTTCTTTAAAAAAAAAATATAAATAAAATCTTAAAAGCTTAAAAAAAAGGCGCCACGCCTTGCGCTATAGCGCGCTTTATCACGCCTTATCACGCTTTATTGCATGCTACGCCTAGAGACGACGCCTTGGCCTGTTTCGTAAAGTGGAGGCCACGCCTCGCGCTATGGCGCCGCCATAGTGACGCTATAGCGCGCTATTTAGAACCCTGGGTGTTAGAATTAGCTTATACTACGGACTTAGTTACTTATTTGGGCTTAATTATGAGGTTATTAACACTTACGAACTTAATTATGCCGATAAGCCGAAAAATGAGCTTATGAGGTTTTCAAAATTCAATATAAGCCAATAAACCCAAAACAAGCTATTCCAAACACCCACTTTGTACAATGACCTTGGGAAAGGAAAGTCCAATGACCCGCAAATGCAATAACACAAATAATAAAAGAGTGTTTGTTTTGGCTTTTATATCCGGCTTACGACTCATTTGGTTTTGAGTTTATGTTTCATAAACTCACTTTTTGTGCCTTATTTTGAAACTTTCCGGATTATAAAACTTCATTAACAAAAAGTGAGCCATAAGCCCAATACCCAAATAGCATACAAAACTCTTAAAAAGTATATTCATCACAAAATCAAATACTACAATCAACAGTAAAACCTTTCTTATTTTTATCAGTTGTGAACCCAGAATAGGCTCCTATGACAACCAAATGTTTTTCTCAGAAAACACAAATAAGTACTATGTGTTCATGGGTTCGGTTCGGTTAGTTGGAAAATTTAAATTATCCACAACGGGGCATGTAACTAATTTTACCATCCGAAGCTGAACCATGCATATTAGGCAGATAACCTGACACGCGAGTACTTGAAATGAGCGATTACCCGCAGTTCGAGTCATGGTTAAACCATTTTAGACGTTTAGTTTAACTGTATCATAATACTTGATAAATATTCAAATATTTTGTTAAAAACCTTTATGTATATTATATACAGTTTGGTTCGATTAACCACATATACCAAAAAATAAAAATCGAAACCGAACCGTGATAAGCGGGTTTTTAGGTTTCGATTTCTCCGGTTTCGGGTTTTTTCTGTTTCGGATTGAACGGTTCGACTCGGTTTGTCGGCTTCCCGGGCTTTTGGAACACCCCTAACAAGTACCATACCCACTACCATCATTTAGAGCCCCTTTAAACATTAACCTAAATTTCAAATCTTTTCAAAAAAATATATCTTTATTCACATAAACATCAATATAACTCACGAACGATCACAAATCTAAAACTTCTCACACAAATCAGAAACACCAAAATGAGGCAGTGGCAACGACCAGACAGCGGAGGGGATCAACAGTTTCAGGAGCGGTCAAAGATAGGAAATTGACTTAGGTATAGGGGTTGTTTTACTAAATCGATTTCACATCAGATCATGGTGAGTTTGTGGCCGAAAATATGGTGGCTTTTGATGAGGTTGCAGATTTTGACTTAAGGGTTATGGTGGTGGCCAAGGGTTGAGTATTTGGTGTGTTGGTTAAGTTGCAAGAGAAAGATGATGATATGATAGTGGTGGGTTATGTGCTTTTTTGGTGTAATGGAATTTGGGTTTGTTGTGGAATAAAATAGACATTTAATGAAGGTAAAAAAATCAGAAATTCAGAGAAAAATAATAAAGAAGGGCAATTTAGTCATTTTAGTTTGACAAAGGACGAGAAACGCAATCGTAAGTTCCCCACAGGGTCGGGTCTCTGCACTTTCAAAACAATAGGTACCATACCTGCAATCTGGCCAAACAATAAGGACGATTTTTGAAATTACTCTTCGGTTAAATTAGGAATCAATGACCATATCATTGATTCAACAGACACTGAGACACATATACGAAACAGAACAGGAACCATCACTGTAGTTGAACAAAGTTTTACTTGGATTACAGATAAAACAGTAATGTTGAAGCCATAAGATTAACCAAAATACACCCAAACCTACACGGAATAGATGCTATATTTAAACTAGTAGTAAACTTAACAAAGGTCTATTTCCACTATGGGGGAAGCTCGGTGGAGTTTTAACAACTTACCAGCCATCTTCCAAGCAATATCATATCTTTCAGACCCAGCATGCCTCTTCAAAAAGTACTGATCAACACTAATTACAATCTTCTTTAACAAAGGGGAAGAAGTAAGTATAAACTTAATCAAAAATACTTCATTCTCTGAACCTCGATAAGATGAAAATGCCACACTTCGAAGCTGTAGCTGCTTCATTGTGTTGCAGCCTAAATCTAAAGAACAAACTGCTGATGGTGAGACATCATGACTGAATGCTCCCTGCAAGATTAGATACTATTTGATCAGAACCACAACTGCGAGTAAATTTACAGTAATAAATTTGGTGCATTCTGCTCACCGTGATATTAAGATTCTGTAAATTTGGGGAGTTACAAATCATAATCAAGACAAATGATGCCATAATATCACAGCTCAAATTTAAGTTGGATAATGTAAGAGTCTTGAGGCATAGAAAGGCGGCAGGGACCTTCTTGGCGACACCAGCTTCTGCCATAAACTAAAAAATAGAAAGCCATTTTGATTTGTTAGTGACAAATTCTAGACATAATATTCTGTAAAGAGACTTTTAAATACACAACTTACACTTATATTGCCTTCAAAGAAAACAATTAACACTTACCTTGCCACGTCCAAAGTCCAAATTAAGTTCTTCAAGTTTGGGAAGAGCCGTAAGCTGATAAAAACTGGAACTTTTGATCATGAGAATTGGTCCTGAACGACCCATACACACTGACCAAGATAATTTTTTGAGATTTCCTAGTTTGGAAATTTCGATGAGTTCCAATTCGCAAGTATCATCGCGATCATAGTTACTCAGAATCTCAAGTAAGGGACACCGAGAAATAAACTCTCCAAATGTATACCATCTGAATCTAACATCATTCAAGTGTAAGCTCAATAGATTTGGAAATCCATGAAAACCAGTTAAGGGGGGAATAAAAACGTTAGAGAGTTCCAAATGTTTCAACTCCATACAAGAGTAAAGTTGGGTTGGCAAATCAAATTGATCACCATTCATACATTCAAGAGTGAACTCTTTAATTCCTCTTCCAGAAAAGAACATAACCAAATGCCTAATATCCTCAAGATCTAATATATATTCATAATCTTTATTAATTGGCATGTACAAGACAAACTTTGTTATGGGACCTTTAAGATGAAGGAGAAGTCTGCTTATAATTTTCCCAACAAACTTATCTGGTAAATAACGAAAGAAATCCTCATCAAATATGAGACGGGTGAGCAAAGTCCACTTAAACTTCCATTTCTTCGACAAGACATCAGTCCTCACAGCATCTCGTACTGGCAAACGATCCAGAATATTGGTTATCACATTATCTGGCATGCCACTAATGAAATCTTGGGGTTCAAATTTGGATGCTTTATGTGTCCCATGAACTTGTTCCATTCTGCTATATAGAAAGTATTAAGTTATAAGCCGTAGAGCAATGAGTAAGGTTGTGAAAAAAGTGCAGATAAAAAAGGTTCTAGTCATGAAAACTATTTGACAGCAAAATCAAAAGTAGCTACATAAGCAATGAACCTTGAAATGAAGTAACATTGCTGGATTACTAATATAAGGTTCATGGGTGATTTTGGTAGCGAACTTTTTAACTTTCTATTTTTTTTTTAAGGGCAATATATCATATTTAAATAAATATACTAGCAAGAAGCTAGAATTACAATGATACCATCATAACTTGATTATACACTTTATAAATTATAACACCAAGACCCTAAACTTTACGACCAAACACCCAATGACCCAAACCATAAGGATTACCCTACGATGAGTTAGATATGGAAATTTTACACATTAAGGTATAAACCTAAACCTCAAACCCGCCAAAAAGAATATCACTAAGGGCAATGACCCAGTAGAAAGCATGGAATGGGTTACAATCTGACCACAACAACAAAGTGTAGCAACACCACCAACTAAAACCCCATGTTGATGCAATCTCGACCCTTGGAAAACAACCTGTAATCACGATCTTCACGACAACTCAAAACAGCTGTTGTAATACCCCAAGGATGTCCCAAAATCGACCCGAACTTGAAATATAAACCGCGACCCCAAGCTACCTGAAAAAACCTTCCCTTAACACAACAATGCCTTACCCGTTCTGCTGTTCATATAACCACAACAAAACATCTACGATGACCCGAACCACGTACTTTAACCACAACCCATATCAGTATATCACTTGACATTAAACCATACCTACATGACCAGACCCTACTCTTGAACATAGTCAACCAGAACCAAGAACTTTGACCGACCCGAACCCGACCAAAAAAACCCCAAAAACTTGCTAATAGAAACTAATATTAATCAGATAAGCTAATACCACAGAATCACAGATATATATAATAATGGCAACAAATTAAATTATAGGCTAATTTTGCTTATGGACAAGTTTTAATTTAACAAATAATAAAAAAAACAGGAAGAAACAGATAACAAGTGGTAACCTCATTTTGCTTCTGAAATCGTCTCAGGTAAATGAGGATGAGAATGAGAATGAAAATGAATTTGGTTTGTTTCGTTTTCAGATCTGCTGCTACTTAATTCACTATATAAATGTAAATTTAGGGGAACCTAAAAGAAGAGTGTTGTATTGTAGGTTTTGGCTGCATTTTCAAAGTTGTAAACATTGTGTTTGCAATTTAATTTACTCTTTCTTTATGTTGTTTTTATAAGACACACACATTATTCTAAGCGACCCAAGACCCTAAGGGTGCGTTTGGTTCACAGAATGTTTTTGAAGGAATTGTAATCTTTGAAAGGAATTGTAATTTGAATGAATTGTAATTCAAAGAATTGGAATATGTTGGAATTGTAATGTGTTGTAATTGTAATTGATGAAATCTGTCATTGTGTTTGGTTGACTAGCAACGTAATGTAATTCAGAAAAACATTAATAACAATAATAACAATAATAATAATATTATTAATAATAATAATAAAATTATTTATTAAATAATAATATTATTTATTAAATAATAATATAATAATATAAATAATACTATTTATTAAATAAATAATAATAATAATAAATAATAATAATAATATAATAATTAATAATAATTATTATAATATAATAATAATAATAATAATAATAATAATAATAATAATAATATAAATAATAATAAATAATTAATAATTTTAATATAATAATAATATAATATTAATAATAATAAAATAGTAATAATAATAAAATAGTAATAATAATATTATTTATTAAATAATAATATTATTTATTAAATAATAATATAATAACATAAATAATATTATTTATTAAATAAATAAATAAATAAATAATAATAATAATAATAATAATAATAATAATAATAATAAATAAATAAATAAATAAATAATAGTAATATAATAATAATAATAATAATTCTAATATAATAATAATAATAATAATAATAATAATAATAATAATAATAATAATAATAATAATAATAATAAATAA